>JAXMNL010000062.1:49349-63711 GCA_035128595.1 Eptatretus atami | reverse complement strand
ATGTCACCTGATATGAGACGTCTTTTCTTCCAGGTGAAGAAATTTCACCGGCTCTACTTGTTACCTCTGCCACCGAAGGTGAAGGAGGTTATGTTTTCACCCCTTTCTGTCTGTTTGTTTGTTTGCGTGCAGGATATCTCAAAAAGTTGTGGACGGATTTGGATGAAATTTTGTGGACAGGCTGGTGGGGTGTATGACAAGGGCAAACTGATTCGATTTTGGAGAAGATCTGGATCCGGCTACTAGAATTTAAAAAGATTCTTCACCATTGAGAGATGGGCCAAAAACTATATATAGCACAATATCTCAAAAAGTTGTGGACGGATTCAGACAAACTTGGTGACACGTTGGGTTGTGCGACAATGAAGAATTGCTTCAATTTTGGTGAAGTTCCGAATCTGGACCTGGATACGAGATTTATTTAATTTTTAAAGCGATTCTTCATCATTGAGAGATTGGGTCATAATATGCATATTTCAAAAATGTATTGGCCCGGAGGGCGTGCCCATCTGGTGTGGAAGGCCAATACACCCTGTCCACTGTCTTAATCTGACATGGGTGGCATGCCTGCATTTCTCCTTTCATTTTCCTTCTTCGACTTCTTTCAAATATCTGCATTCTCTCGCTCCCTACGTGTTTCTTCTACGCATCGCTCGGATTAGCCACTCAGTGTGAACCTTCACTAGCATAGAACTTCATTTTGCTGTGGTTCTTGCGATACGTTTGGGGTTAATTCAATCCTGTCTGATTGCATGCTTATTCTGACGTGTTGCAAGAACGACAATAAAGCATCAATTAATATAATCTTCCTTCTTGGGCACAGAGAAAGAGAGTGGATTGGGAAATGGACACATTACTCCTCACGCACAATGGTTCAATGCGTTTCACTCAATACAAAAGCTATATTATGCAAGGAAATACAAGGAAATGTAACACAGGTGGAGGCCATTCAGCCCATCATGCCGACGCAAACACCATACTAATTAATTTATCGACACAAGATCCAAGGAAAAATATTCAAAAAAAGTTTTTTAATTAATGAAATAATTGTTTTGTTGTTTGCTTATTTATATATTTTTTTTTTTTGGTAGTTTTTTGTAATTTTTTTTTTCTTCCCTCAGGGAGGGGGCATGGGCTTGGTTAAAAACACACAACATCAACCACATAACCCTCCTTGACAAGACCACCACTAACAGCACTCCGTACACATGCACACAATCACCCATCAATGCTCAAACTACCTAAAAGTCTTAACAACTCCCTCTACCCCTCTATCTCCATAACTTCCAGGTACCCATCTAATTCTAATTTAAACTTATCTGCTGTTTCTGCTGCCACTACCTTTCCAGGGAGACCATTCCATGCATCAACTACTCTCTGAGTAAAAGTCCCCTGCTTTGCTACCACCTTAACTGTCCTCTTCTTTACTCTCAGGCTATGGCCTCTGGTCCTATCACTGTGTACTCTGTTGAATAATTCATCTGCACTTATTTTATCTCGACCTTTCATTATCTTAACATGTCTATCATACCTCCTCATAACTGCCTCCTTTCTAGTGTATAAAGCCCTGTCTCCTTCAGCCGCTCCTCATAGCTGAGTTTAGCTATGCCCGGCATCAATCTCGTAGCCCTGCGCTGAACCCTCTCTCTGGCATCTATGTCCTTCCGGAACTGTGGTGACCAAAACTGCACACAATATGCTAGATGTGGCCCTCACTAAATTCCATACAATGTTAACACCACTCTTTTGATCGATAATAATTGATCCCTCCTGGAAAGTTAGTGGCAGCAGAAAAGTTTAAACTAGAATTAGATAGGTACCTGGAAGTATGGAGATGGAGGGGTATGGGATGTTTATTGGACTTTTAGGTAGTTTGAGCATTGATGGGTGATTGTGTACATGTTACCGAGTGCTGTTGGTGGGGTCTTGTCAAGGGGGGCTGTGTGGTTGATGTTGTGTGTTTTTAACCAAGCCATGCCCCCTCCGCTGAAGGAAGAAAAGGAAAAAAATAAAAATAAAATACAAACACTACAACCCCCCCCCCCAACCACTCACCCCCCCCCCCAAAAAAATATTTATAACATTTTTTGCATCTTCTTTCCCCTGTCACTGTCTTTCCCTCATCACCCAATCAGACACTGCTTCATAGAACTCTAAAAGATTTGTTAAACAGAAACTACCTTTGGTAAACCCATGCTGACTACCTTTAATGAGTATATATTTGTTTAAATGGTTCAATTGCAAGTTGTTGCTACTCTGAATATCTCGGGAATGTACCCTGAAGACTCTTCAATCTATAAAGACCCTTTGCAACCTTCGGCGTTTAAAGACACTTTTCTCGATGTATATTCGAGGCTGGGGATGAGCTGGCACCGTGAACGGATTACCTCAGACATTTCCCGCGCATGCGCATAATGCAAATTACCGTGCTTCGTCAAATCATTAATTAAATCCGGCAAGTGCACAAGCCGGTTCCGGTCTCTGTTCTTATCCACTGCCCACCAGTACAGATTGATTTAAGAGATAACTTATTCGGGGAAAGTTAATGTTGATTTATACATCATAGGTGAATGCATTTGGGAACATCCCTCATTTGTTCACAGAGCAACGCATTCTGTTATATTCAAACAAAAATGTTGAGGGAATAATTCTCGACCCCCGCCCCCCTCCCCCGTCGACACACACTGACCACAAGGAGAATGTTTCATTTCACAGAACCGAGGAAGAAGAGTAAAATATCTAATTATGGCTATCCTCGACATGGAGAGAATATCCTCAGAGATGGGGAATCCCCCGCCATTGAAAAAATAATTGAAATCTGATAAGCGTTTTTCCATTTATTCAAAAAACATGTTTTTCAAGATGGCCGCCCGAGTCGGCCATCTTGGATCCGGCACGCCCAAAATCAATAGGGTTCTTCCTTTTCAGGTGGTACATGTGTGACGGAAATTTCAAATCGATATGGTGAACAGTTTACGAGTTTTCGCACTCACAGCTATAAATGTTGACGCCCAGCCAGCCGGACGGACGACCCGGGTGACAACAATATCCCCCTTCCGCCACGCGGCGGGGATAAAAAAATTCATTTAATGTTGGGAAATGAACACGGCGTGACGTACCTTCTTCCGTTATATTCACAAATATACGAACGAATCTTTTTGAGCGAATGCAGTCCGAAAGTACAAAAAGCGTGAGCGACAGAAAACACGTCCACCACTCAAGAAAATCCAACGTCCAACGGCGTATTAATTTGATTGTGACGTCACACTACACTGGAACCTTGTTGCGCATGTCTTCAAATGAGGCTCCAGCAAACAGCACTTACTTAATAATGAGTTTAACTTCAAAATAAATACATAAATAAAGATATATTCAACACCATTCTCTCTCCTCGCCTTCCCACGAATGGTTACGAATTAGTTTGTTATCAGAGGTGCTCTGAACTAATACACCGCTTTAATAATGAACGTTAATGTTTTTTTATTATTAATACGCTAAGCCATATTTTATGGACGTATCTCTCCGAAACTGCCGGACAGATTTCGCCACTTTTGGTCATGCGGGTGCTTGTGGTCTAATGAACAGCATGGGCTATGTGAGATCGCGTCAGACAGACAGGTTTGGGAATTTTTGGCGATTTTCTCATTGTTGCATTCGTTTGCATGGCGACGTGTGACGTCACCGCTGAGCGGCGAATGACATCATGGCATCATCGGTCATTCGCCGACGTCATTACGTCTCGTCGACAGACCGTCTCCGCTGAGAGGCGTAATGGCATCATTGGTCATTCGCTGACGTCACTACGTCTCGTCGACAGACCGTCACCGCTGAGAGGCGTAATGCACTCCGAGAAACCAGCATCTGCAATGTGAAACCCTCTTCTGTTCATGCCGACGACCTCAGAAGGTGAATTTGACACAAAAAATGTAACAAGAAACATTGTAATATAAAGAAATTCTATAAATCACATTGTGAACATGGATATATTGACGTCATAACGAACCCCCACTTTCGAAACCGCGCTTCGCGCGGGTTTGGTTAGTACAGTATTATTACGTCAAGCGGTACGATTTATTATAAACGTTGTGTTGTTATTATGACTAAAGCCATATTATTAAGAAACGTAAGAAATTTGTTCCGGCTTGTTGACAGTTATCAGAAATTGTTTCTGAAATAATACACTGTTTCTCATTTAGTCATGAATTATACACCGCTTTAATCCAGTAACTTCGGCGTCACGACAAACTGATTGCGGTGTTGCGATTATAGTTACTTTTGGTTCACGAAAAAATATTTTCACGAAAAATATAAGTGACCACTATATTCGTTATTGTTGTCTGTCTGTCTGTCTGTCTGTCTGTCTGTCTGTTGTCTGTCTGTCTGTCTGTCCCGAGCATAGCTCCGTGGGTTTTGATCCGATCCTGATGAAATTTTGGTGGGAGGTTTATATCATGATCTCGTTGTGTTTTCCTGAAAATGGGCGTGGTGCGCCCATTATGGGCGAGCCACGCCCAAAAACATGTTTTTTAGGGGTAGCCGATTTCAATTTGCATCTTCTCCGAGGGGTTTGTCGAATCTGACAGGGGTTTCGGTATTTGGTTATCCCAATGGCACCTGCATAGCCCACGGAGCTCGATTTTTTCATTTTAGTCCCAAGGTCAAGGTCACAAGGTCAAGGTCACAAGGTCATGAACTTAGAAAATTTCGAATTTTGACATAAAAATCATACGACGCGCCAAACTTTGAGAGCGAGGATGACAATATTTTTTATGCATAATCTTGAGGTCATTCCCCACCTAAAGTCTTGAAACCATTTTGCTCTATCTCGAACACCTTGCCCGTGGCGCCCCTTCAAGTTTGTTTTTACGCTGATTTCATAAAGTATGGATAATCCGAGGAGTGTGAAATGCCATATTAAGCCTATATGACGTTATATTGTTCCTGGAATGTTCCAGAGAAGTTTTGCACAAAGGTCATAATCCTTGACCTTTGACCTTTAAAGTTCACCAAGGTCAAATTTTCAAAGTTGTGGGAATCGAACCGGGTTTTCGACCTTCTTCGACGAACTAACTCCAATAAGCTATAACACGTATCCTGTTTCCTTATTTTAATGTCCACAACATTGTTTTTGGGCCTTTTTAAAGGTTATGCAAAGGTCAATTTTTAAAGTTTTTGAACGAAACCGGGTTTTCAACATTTTGCAGCTAATAACCCGTCACTCGTACCACATCATGTTGATAATTTTTATAACTTGGTCAAACATTATCAATTGTCTCATCCTTCACTTCTGAAACAACCTACATCGTCAAATACCGTCGTGAACCATTGTCGTCTTCAGACTTGTTTATTATTATTATTATTACTAGTACGTGCCATACATGCAAAAAATAATATATAACTTTCAAACTGCGTGCCAGAAACAACAACCACACAGGCGTTCCTTCACTCTCACGTGTCCATACGTGCGTGGCCGTACGTGCAAAAAAAAAACTTTCAACCGCGTGCCAGAAACAAAACCAACAGGCCGTTCCTTCGCTCTCACGTGTCCGTACGTGTGTGGCCGTACGTGCAAAAAAAACGCAAACCGCGTGCCAGAACAAACAACCACACAGGCCTCCTTACTCTCACGTGTCCGTACGTGCGTGGCCGTACGTGCAAAAAAAACTTCAACGCGTGCCAGAAACACAACACAAGGCCGTTCCTTCGCTCTCACGTGTCCGTACGTGCAAAAACATAAATAAAAAAAAGAAGAAGAATTGTGACGTCACTCGTGATGTCATAGCACTGTGTACTGTCATTGGTTTGTAAATAAATAGCCATAACTTGGGAACCACTTGTCTGATTAATATCAAACCTTGAAAAGGCACATCCACAGGGACCCAGCAATATACCTGGCAATTTTCAATTAGATCGGACCAGTGGTTGTCGAGAAACAGCGGTCACAGACAGACACACACATACAGACAGACATACAGACACACAGAGTTGCTGGAATTATAGGTAGATAAACATGTTTCGGGTTAAATCAATCCTGTCTGATTGCATGTTTATTCTGATGTGTTGGAAGGCCGCCCTATTGCAAGTATTTGACCGAGAGCAGTGGTCGGAAGGCCAGATAACAAGAAGAGCCATTTTTTTCAAATTGGGACAAAAACGCGATATCTAAAGAGCCGCAATGCACATAAGCCCTATTTCAATAACTGAATAACAGCGCCATTATATTGTTTTCAGATTTGGAAACCTTGTGCACACAAGCAGCCAGAGTCCCTTAATTCAGTTATTTCGAGAAGTATGTGTTTATAGTTAGAATCCCTCCTGTCTAATTGAATTTCGTGTGTGCGCTACGGTTATTTTTTTTAGTTAGGTTTTATTATATCTACAAACACACAACAACAACAGCGACGCAACCTGGTCGCCATTGCCCACGTGTTTTTGGCTGAAGGCGTGGCGGAGCCTCCATCGCCTCAGATCGAGGCTCCACCCAAGGCAGGGCATGAGTTTCCTCCAGCGAATGAGCGAAGGGTGAGCATGCACGCACGCCCGAGCCAATCGGGAGGTGACCATGAGTCATCCGACAACCCCTCGTCCAATCAGGAAGCGAGTGGCGAGGAGAAGAGACCCCTCCCACCTCAGAAGAGTAGAGTGGTTGTTCGGACCAGGTTCGCAGAGAGGGATTGTGGCAATTGCCGAGCGCCTGTCGTTGTGGCTGAGTGGTGTGTCGAGAGGGCTCTGCAGACGGTCATGGTCGTGGTTGGAGCGGTCTGCGGCTTTGGATGGCAAGTCTGGTGACCGAGCAGCCAGGGTCGTGGACCGTGGACTTCGGTCGTGGGTTCGAGTCCCACCGTGGTGGTTCAGGTCGGTGTGACCGCACAAGGCGGGACAGGTACCCCGGCCCTGCTCTACGACTAAAAGACCCCTCGGGTCCAGTTCTTTTGGGTGTGTGTGTGTGTGTGTGTGTGTGTCCATGGGCCCCGTCTTTAAGTAGGATTGTTAAGTGCTTTTGCTTATTGTACATTGCCTGCCTTTTTAGGTCATCTCTTCGAGCATGACCTAATAATATGTGTTGAGAGGAGAGGTGACGATCCGTCCGTCCGTCCGTCCAATGAAGTTTAAGCGGGAGATCTGGTCATTAGTGATCCTGATAGAGGTCGATGAGACGTACACGATGGTATAATTTCAAGGTCACCAAAGTCAAGGTCAAGGTCACGAGGCCTGTGAAGTTGCGAAAATGATGATTTTTCAAATTCTATCTCCTCCATTTCTCAAGCGATCTTGAATTTGATTGCGGCATATGAATCTATGGGACAATATCTAAATTTGTCGGGCCGGATTTTCGATATTCGCTTTCGTTTTCGTGTCACGTGACTTCAAAGTTGGCAAAAAATGCGAAAATGACGATTTTCATGCGAAAATGACGATTTTAAAATCTATTCCTACATTTCTCAAGCGATCTTGAATTTGATTGTGGCAATAAATCTATGGACAATATCTAAATTTTGTCGGGCCAGATTTTCGATATTCGCTTTCGTTTTCATGTCACGTGACTTCAAAGTTTGCAAAAACTGCCCTACCTTCAGGAGGCTATATATTTTCTCGCAGAGATGACCGCCACTCCCCGCACGGGGGTAATTTTTATTCGGATAACTCTGCTCTGTGTGCTCCCCTCCCCGATAATAATTGTAAAATAAACCCCCCCGTGTTAAATGTTCCAGTTCGTTTCTGTCTTTCTTTGATTGACCAGCATGGTTTGGACTGAGATTAGTGAGGCTTTTGGGCGGTAAATTGTTCATTTGGTCCGGCGCCGCTTTGGTACTTCCGCTCAGTTACGCCAGATCCGACTCGGTGATAGCGACTCGATTCGGACAAAGTCAGCCGAGGGTTGTGTTTCCCCGGTAGTTGGACGACGTGGGTATTTAGTATATTGAAATTAGGCAATTGACCCTACCCCACGCCGTCTAAATATGGCGACCACGGTCCTCTAAGTCCAGGTTCTCAACCTGGGGGTTGCGAGATTGTTTTCGAGGGTCGCGGAAAGGTTGAAAAAACAAATAAACAAAAAATATGTAATAAAAGAATTCATATATATTTTTTTGGAAATGATTTTTCAATTTAAATCTCCATACCAATGTTATAATGTAGTCATTATGAAACAGATTTGAGCAGCAAGTGAAATTATTATTGTGGTATGTATGTGTGTGGTGTGTGTGAGAGAGGGAGAGAGAGAGAAGAGAGAGAGAGATAGAGAGAATAGAGATAGAGATAGAGATAGAGATAGAGATAAGAGATAGAAGATAGAGATATAATGCTGATGCTGAAAGTCAATGTTAGCGCTAGCTAACTACTGCAAGGTGGCTGAATATGGATCGGTGGCTTGTCAAAAAACGTCTGCCAGCCAAGATGTGGACCAAGACGACCATGTGAAGGTGGGCCAACTGTACAAGTTCAACTGAAAAACGTAAGGTGCCGGTGGCAGATTTGCCTCCAACAAGCGTCGGAAATATCAAGACTGACTTTCTGCAGTACGGATTCACATGCCTAGCCAAAATGAAGTGGAATATCCACAGTGTGTTCTGTGTTCAGAAGTGCTTGCTCACGAAAGCTTGAAACCAGTGAAATTGAAGAGACATTTACAAACCAACACCCATCCTACATTGACAAACCATTAGATTTTTTCGTCGTAAGGAGGGAGAACTACAGAGCCAAACGACTGTACGTGAGCACTCTACAATCCTGTCAAAGCCCTGTTGGCTTCATATGAAGTGGCATACCTGTTGCTCAATCCAAAAAGCCCATATATTGAAGAGAGCCTGACGCCCAGCAGTGATTGCAATGACCAGAGCTATGCATGGTGAAAAAATAGCTAGCACACTTGAGACATTCACTGTTAATGACACAATGCGAGGTGCATTGGTGAAATGGCCAACGACATTACAGAGCAGCTTCATTGACCGAGGAAGAAAAGTGGAAGATTTTCCCTCCAAATTGACGAAACAACGGATGTTTCCAGTGATGCACAGTTACTTGTTTTTGCAAGATACAGCTACGAGGGGAAAAATGTACGAGGATATGTTGTATTGCTCGACACATTGAAGGACTCGCACTGGTCGTGCATTTTTTACAAACTGTACAGTAAACTGCGCGAGGGGCTAAGTTGGGAAAATGCATCTCTGTGTGTACAGATGGAGCTGGCGCCCATGCAGGGACAAGAAGGGACTGAAAGCTAAAGTTTGTGGAAGTGGTGCCGCATGTCAAATTCACTCATTGCATTATTCACGAAGAGGCCCTCGCCAGCAGAACCTCGAGCCACAACTCCGCAATGTTCTCCAAACAGCAATTAAAGTGGTAGACTTCATCAAATCCCATCCGTGAATACTAGACTGTTTGCCACACTCTGCCAGGAAATGGGATCGGAACACGAATCTCTACTATTTCAACACAGAGTCAGATGGCTATCACGGGGGAAAGTTTATACCAGACTGTTTGAACTGCATGAGGAGGTTCGCATATTCCTCTTGATTGCGGCTCCCCCCTCGCTGACTACCTGACCGACCCACATGGGTTACTGGCCTTGCAATATCTGGCAGGCATATTTGATAAACTGAAACAGTCTAAACTTGTCTCTCCAAGGCCCAAACACAATGTCCTCTACGCTTCTGACAAGGTAACAGCGTTTTACGAAGAAGCTTGAGCGGTGGGCAGCGTGAGTCGAAGAAGGCAGTGTGAAAATGTTCCCTGAGCTCGAGGACTTCTGGACAAATTTGACATAAGTATCCAAAACAATTAAAAGGACTTATTGCTACTTCACCTCAGAAGCCTGCTTGGCCACTTCAATAGGTACTTACTTCCAAAAGACGACACCCAAGAGAAACGACTGGATACGCCAGCCTTCATCACCTCATCTGCCCGACACCTGTCATCGGAGCTTGAGGATGTGCTCTTGGACCTCTCCTCTGACCGCAAATTAAAACCGTTTTGCGTCATCCACACTGGAGGATTCTGGCTGTCAGTGGCCGCAGAATACCCAGGACTATCAAAGGCTGCAATTGATACTTTATTACCATTTGGATCTACATACCTTTGTGAGAAGACCTTTTCCTCACTGACATTTATCAAGAAAATACAGATCACGGCTCATTAGAGTTGAAGGATGATGCTTCGTGTTGCAGTCTCCAGCTTAAAACCAAGAATACAGCTGCTTTGTTCAAAAAACAGGCCCAGCCATCCACTAAAATGAGTACGTGAAATACTATCTGACATACAAGCCTGTGCCCTTCACAGATGTAACTGTTAAAAAAAAGAATTATTGTGTGTTATTGTGGTTCAATTATTATCATGAGTCAGTATTATCTGAATTATTGCGTTCAATTATTTTTGAGTCAGTATTATATGAATTATTGTGTTCAATTATTGTGAGGTCAGTATTATCTGAATTATTGTGTTCAATCTGGAAAAAAATGAAACTGAAAAACCCATTGAGAATCGTTGTTATAAAGGGGAAAATGCAAAATGATGAATGATAATAGGCTACAAGCCTACAACAGGCAATAACTGTTATAAGAACTGTGAATGAACTGAGAATAATAAGCTGTAGGGACACTGAAAGGTATTTGCACTGTGCTTAAAGCTGTTTTGCAGGCCCAGCTATATGAGAATGAATGATAATAGCCTATTGCCATCAGTTTGTAAAGCAGTCCTGTTGCCTCCTTCACAATGAGTTGTGCTGTCGGATCTTGAATAAAATTTAAACTGTACTTAAAGCCAAATTCATTTATTTTGTTTTGTTTTTTGTTTTTTTTTGTATATTTTTGTCAGTAATGCAAGGTTTGTTACGTCGGTAGCTGTCATGTGTGATAGTAACCTCTGTCTGCAGCAGAGGTCGCTCAATCTTCCAGTCCGTGTCCGGTGCATAAATAGGCTACATACCGCTCTTTGCAATTACAGAAGCCTTTTTTATGAATGTGGCTGGCTGTTTTACTGTGTTAATACATCAGAGTGTAATAATTAATTTGTGATGCCAGTTTAGTTTAGTTAGTTCTGTTTAGTTTAACAGCTGGGCAGTACCTAGGCGTTGACCAATTGCTTCCAGGCACTGTGGATTTTTTATGCGCTCCGTGACGCACTGCAGGTGTTTCAAGTGTGAGTCGGAGGGGAGTCGCGAACCCCAACTTAAATTTTTGGGGGGGGGCGCGGCTCCAAAGGGTTGAGAACCACTGCTCAAAGTGACCGCGTGACCTTTCGGAGTTGTCCGAGAGTCACGACCTAAATTCTGGTGTTCGGTGGGAGACGACTCCACTGCTCCATCTCGTGGTCG
The DNA here is from genome assembly GCA_035128595.1 of Eptatretus atami. Classification (NCBI taxonomy): domain Eukaryota; kingdom Metazoa; phylum Chordata; class Myxini; order Myxiniformes; family Myxinidae; genus Eptatretus; species Eptatretus atami. The sequence continues at coordinate 52,400 of JAXMNL010000062.1, read as the reverse complement.
TTTATCGCCACAACACCGGCCCAACAACAATATATGTTATGACTTCGCGGTGGCGCGGGTTCTGGCCGGGCCGTGTACCATGTTCCGGTGCTCTTCTCGTGTGGTGTGCTGTTGTTACATTAAATACTCTGCATCGTATCATCACCGTGGTGTGTGATTCATTATTCGTGCAAAACATAAAACCGTTACCATCTCATTGCGTGGTGGCAGCATTGTAGGATCGTTTTCATGCCTCTCATCAAAAGGAAATTGGTGAGCTCACGTGGCACGTTGACTCGGATATCAACCCAGACTTAGGCCTCATTACCATGGTGCTGTGCAAGCGGAAATAATGGCAGCCACACATCGGGCACCGAAGCAGTGTGCTTAGGGAAGTTTGAGACGGTCAATTCCTTGATCATTGGCGTCAGAACCTCTCCAACACTTTTGACACTCGACTCGAACTTCGCACTCTTCCTCGTTGATGGATTCACCTGGGAGAAGAGAACCAAGCAAACCCTCTTCGTGGATTCAGACAAGAATGTTGTCGGTGCTTCACCGGGTCTTACCGCGCAACAAAAGGTAAACTTACTGACCTAATGCTCGGGCAGATTGCGATTTATTGCCCCGTTATATCACGAAACTATTGTCAAAGCATCAACGTCACTTGCTTCGATATGGCAGATTATCCGCCTGCATTATGGTTTCCAAGCCACCGGTGCTCACCTCTTCGACTTAGCTGATTTTAAAAATACAATCAGACGAAAGGCATGAGGACTTGTACCAACGTCTCATGGCTTTCTTTGAGGATAACCTCCTGCTAAAAGATGGGCTCAACCATCACGGCATCCTCTGACGAGGATGAGGAGATGTCACCCTCACTGATTAACATCTGGTCCTACACTGGTTGCAAACTCGTTTATCCGAGTCTACCCCGTCTGGTGAAACAGAGGTAATGGCACCGAACTCAGGTCATACCACTGGCTTCCATCAAGCCTGAGATCTCCGAGCCCTGGTTCTCTGCAAGATGAGGTTCACACGTCTGCTGATGCCAAGGCCTTCCGCGGTCGCTACTTCCTCCTTCCAGAGCAGCGGACGGTTTCGCCCCGTCAAACAAGACTAGAACCCATAACTCCCCCTATCATGCCCATTATGCAAGCAAGCGGGACAACCAGACAGACATTTTCTCAGCAAATTGTTTAGTTTTCTACCAATCAAAGACCGCCAATATATGGCTAAAGTTCGAAAGGTAGTTGCTATCCTGGATGATGATGATGGTGAGGTTATCACAGATACTTGTTTCACAGGGATGAGGAGCCCACTGCTGATTCACTGGAATCAGCTGCACTTCGTGTGCAGATTCGTCAGTCACCCTAACTTCGATACATTCTTCGATCATCATGCAATTCGAATGACAATTGGACAGCAATGACATGGCAGTAAATGCTCCCTGAGTGTCGAAAACAGTGTGGAGTGGAATTTCTAATGGAACATTTTCAATTGGACTGGAAGTACTTCACAGTCAAGTTCAGGATACATACCCATGCGATGTTTGTCCACTTTAGAAGTTAACATTGTTGTTTCCAAACATTGATATACAGCTATCCCAGTAGTTGACCATCTTACTGCTGAAGTGCAGCGACTACATTTGCAAAGAACTTTGATCTGTAGTGCTCCTCTGCACTATCAGTATGGTAGCTTGGAGAGGCACCAGTGCATTTCTTTGATGGCCTTCTGAAACGTGGTGAGTTTATGGGGTCCACCTCATGAAATTCAATGTTGTGGTTCACCTCGGCAATGAATGAAGAAAATTCCTCTTCAGTTCGCATTCTCATGAGTGCATTCTTGACAGTTTTTGCATTGGCTGGCATTCCCAATACGGTTTGCTTTTCAGCCTGCAAAGTTTGGTTAAACTTGTGCCAAGGTCCTTTGACGTCCATTGCTGCTCATCGTCCCAGATATGTCACCCCAGAGTTCAAGTTCTCACAGAGGGATAACGCTTTTGCTGATGTTTCAGAATTTCTTGACTCTGCCATCTCATGCAAGCTTTTCAAAACAGCCTCAAAGTTATTGACCCAAGTCTTTCAAGAACCGGCTGGTGCCAGTGACAGCAAGTCGGCTTAGAGGTGAGTTTGCGACAGGACGACATCCAAGATGTCCATCCGTGGGACGGCACACATATTGATGAATCACCCTGCCTATGATACAGTAGGCTGAATCACCCTACTTGTGAAACACTGGTGTGGCAGTTTCTAGTTGGGGTGCGATTACAGCTGTTCCAGTGCAAATGACAAATAGGTCTTTCAATCTGATGTGCATTCCCTCATCAAAACTTATTGTGATCCCTCTTGGGGAAAGCAAACTTGGTGTGGTGTGGTGTGGTGTGATTGTTCGGCTCCGAGAACGCCTGCTCCGAGTCTGGCCGGAGTATCGCAACCAACCAAAGGCTGAGGCACGCTATGACTTGGTGGGGGGGGGGGGGGGGGCGGGGGAGGGAGGAGGAAAGTGGTGCGTGCTGTTTCCTTTCTTGCCGTTCAGCATTTAAAAGTTCACTGGCAGAGTACTTACCACCGGCTGAGTGGAGCTTATGACATTATTTGCTAAAAAAAAAAAAAGTGTGCACATTGCAAGAAGACTCTTTTGATCACTTGTGGCGTGTGTTCAGGGTGTATTGGTCTGAAGGACCAAAAGGGTATGTTTCTGGATTCTAAAGGGTATGTTCCCATTACAATTTGGATCGAAGGCATAATATCGGGCTGTGAGGGGTGTGAAATACATGATGTCCGGTTTATCACATTTGTTCTGAGTTGTGAATTTGAGAAAACTGTTCTTTTTCAGGAAAACAAAGATGAACGAGGCTCCCTGTCCTAAAGATGTTGGGCTGAACCAGTCTCTTGGTTCTCAAGATGTTGTTGTGATCCAATCTCCACCACCTCCCACACCAAAAAAGAAGAAAACTACTCTTTGGAAGCGTTTGAAGTAAATAATTTTATTTCTCCATCCACACTTTTTAAAACTTCTTTTTGGATATATCAACCTCAGACAATGTACAATAAGTTGACTTTTCAATCT
>JAXMNL010000062.1:25361-41709 GCA_035128595.1 Eptatretus atami | reverse complement strand
TCCTTCGCTCTCCTGTGTCCGCTATGTGCAAAAACATAAATAAAAAAAGAAAGAAGAATTGTGACGTCACTCGTGAATGTCATAAGCACTCTGTACTGTCATTGGTTTGGTAAATAAATAGCCATAACTTGGGGAAACCACTTGTCTGATTAAATATTCAAACTTGAAAAGGCACATCCACAGGGGACCCAGCAATATACCTGGCAAGTTTCAATTAGAATCGGACAGTGGTTTCGAGAACAGCGGTCACAGACAGACACACACACATACAGACAGGACAGACAAACACACAGAGATTGCTGGGAATTATAGGGTAGATTAAACATGTTCGGGTTAAATAAATCCTAGTCTGATTGCATTGTTATCTGATGTGTGTGGAAGGCCGCCCTATTGCAAGTATTTGACCGAAGCAGTGGTCGGAAGCCAGATAAAAAGGAAGAGCCATTTTTTAAATTGGGACCAAAAACGCGATATCTAAAGAGCCGCAATGCAACATAAGCCTATTTCAATAACTGAATAACAGCGCCATTATAGTGTTGCCAGATTTGAAACCTTGTGCCACACAAGCAGCCAGGAGTCCCCTTAATTCAGTTATTCGAGAAGTATGTGTTTTTAGTTAGAATCCCTCCTGTCTAATTGGAATTTCGCGGTGTGCGCTACGAGTATTTTTTTTAGTTTAGGTTTTTTATTTATATGTCTAACAACCACAACAACAACAGCCGACGCAACCTGGTCGCCATTCCCACGTGTTTTTTGCTGAAGGCGTGGCGGAGCCTCCATCGCCTCAGATCGAGGCTCCACCCCAAGGCAGGGCATGGACGTTTCCTCCAGCGAATGAGCGAAGGGTTGAGCATGACACGCACGCCCGAGCCAAATCCGGGAGGTGGACCATGAGTTCATCGATCAACCGCCGCACCCATTTCGGGCTCTGGGTTCAGTTGGGGGAGAAACTGTTCCTGCCACACAATGTCCTGCTCGGGGGTTTCCATCCTGGACCATGATTTCTACATTCAACACATACACATTTCTACCCCGGCACCCGCCTCGCCTTGAGGACGCCATCTTATTTCACGTAACGGCGTTAATTTAACCTCGCTCGCAGTTCTCTCTGGAGGCCGTGGGTTCAAATCCCACTCCTGACACCAGTGTTGCGAATTCGCGCCCGCCGGCGTGCGAACGGCCACTGGGACTCGAATCGCGCACGTCTCGCCCACCGGACGGGACCATTCAGTCGCGAACCCTCTGGGAACTTCGCCAAGAGCTATCACGGGTGGGGGTTAACCTCACACAACCCAGTCCGCATTCTACCGCGCGAAATAGGGTGTAATCCGAAACAGCTCCGATATACCTAAGTTACTCGCATGGGTAATCCTCACGAGGGCGTACCACGCCACAGGTCGACTCGGACAGAACGCCTTTTGATACCAGCGCTCGTTCCGTCTCAGGGATAAACGAGCGGTTTATCGTTCGCGTCGCCTTGAGGTTCAGTATAATTAGATCGGGCGATCACGCCCACTCGAACCCTTTACGTGAAGAAAGTGCGCCCAACAAGCGAAGGACGCAGCGAAGAGGGAACAATCAACATAAGCACTTTATTTACACAACACACGGACACAAGCACACATATAACACAGAATGCACATATATCAAATAGAAGAAAAGAAACATGTGACGCAGAGATACTACGACTACGCGCACACACGGCAACACTAACAGTCCTACTTTACGAAGCTGGCGGACAGGCCCCACAGTCATTTGCCCAAAGCCCCAAGAAAAAGAGAAGGGTGACTTCCCTGTGGGCCGTCGAGTCCTTTCTCCACGACCTCAACCGAAGCTCCGTCTCCTTCCGCCGTCCTCCACAACCGACGACTCCTCACAGCTCCACTACCACCAGTTCCAACACGAAGGGAAAAAGAAGAGAGCTCCTTGCACCCGGCCGTGTCCGTCTTTATAGCCGTGCCGCCCTCCACTCCGCCCACCGTTTTCGCCTCACCCCCGCGAGAGGGTTCTCCGAAAACGGGCTGCCTCTCTCGTTCCCCCCTTCCCGCGCGCCACTCGCGGGGTGCGAGGAAAGTCGTCTTGGTCTCAGCGCAGGAATTATTCCCCCAAAAAGAGGCCCACCACCGTTTTTCACCGTTTGCCCCGCTGCGATCGCACCTCCCCACCCGAGCGCGGAGACATTACACGGAGAAAAAGGCGGGAAAACCTGCGCACTTCCCCGTTGCGCCCTTGTTTATTTCCCTCCGTGGATCGTAACCCCGGAGCCTGTTGAATGGCGCAGTGGCGAAAGATGCTGGTAGCGCAGTTGTGGAACGTGGCCGACGTGGCCGTGAAGTGGTGAATGTTCGGGGTGGCGTCGAGGGGTTGTTGGGGTTCGGTTGTTGGCGTCGTGGACGGGATGAGAGTGCATCGTGGAGATGTTGGTTGTGGCTGATGTGTTGTTGTTTGTGCCAAACCAACACAATAAGAACAGAAAAATGCTAACTCAAAGGATCGCAGGCCCGAATATCACCATAAAATTCCTTTAGACACGGGTGGACAAACTATATACACGTACTTCAGAAGAACTCACCTACGGGACTCTGAGTGGTGTGCGGAATTACCCAAGCGGCGTAACAATATCTTGCAAAAACTTCGTTTTGGCAAGATAAATTAAAATAAGAAAGAGACGTCGTTCAGAGCAAGATACATGCAAAATTCCCCCCCCCCCCCCCCCACAATGGTTGGCGTGGATACGTCAATTGTCCACTCATTTAAATTAAAATTAATAATCTAATCAAAAGCCAGGTCAATCGGATAAAAACGATTAAGTTTTTCAGACTTGAAATTGATGATTTTAGAAGCTTATCTTGAGTGACCTTACATTTTGACCTCAAAACATGTCGATGTCCTTCATCCAGTGATGGAGCATGCAAAATCGTGCTTAATTTGAGGTTTATGGGATAAAAATTGATTTTTTTTCCGATTAGAACTTGATTTTGAAGTATTGGCTTGAGTTGACTTTGACTTCTAATTTTTTGTCTACTTGTCGAGGCTGGAGAAGACTGGGAGCGGTCTATGAAAGCTTAACACGAATTAACGCATAAGAAGGGAGTCCTTACACGACAGAGGAACTTTCTGGAAATAGGAAAAGCCAGAGATTTAAGGAGTGGGTTTGGGTGGATTAACGAAGGCAGAGAAAATCGTTTCGGTTGTTGGATGGGAAGATGAAGAGTGTGGGAGAACAGCTGTTTTGAAACCTTGGAGGAAAATGGTGGTTGAAAGAGGTGAAGGAGTTATTCCAAAGAAGGGGCGAAAAGAATGAATGAAGAGTAAGGTGAGCATGTGATTGAGACTTTCTTCTACAATTTCGTAAAGTTCATGATTCGATCGTTAGATTGGACCGTTGGATTGTCAAGCAGGACAAACAAAACAGAACGGGGTGAAAACACCTCTTTTACCTTTAACGAAAAAGGTTCACTTCAATTTCTTCAAGGAACACCCTTTCTATTTTAGCACAATTTTGAACACCATCCAGAAGAAGAGATTCACTCTTACTATCAGCTTGGCATGTGATAGGTGGTGACCGAACCCCCCTTTTTTTCTTGTTTTGAAGTTCTCCTGTAACATGTTCCCTAACTGTGAAAAATATTGAAAAACGCCCAACTCATTGTACATTGTTGAGTGTCGATATATCCAAAAAAAACACAAGATTTAAAAAAAAAAATAAAAAAAACAAAAAAAAATCAAGGGATGAATGGTCGAAAAAACAATAAACAAGTACGATAACACGCATCAGTTTCTACAACACCACAATCCTCTATGACGATTATCATCACACATTCTTTTGACACTTCTCTTTGTTGTGGATTCTGAAGTATGGCATGAGGAAATATGAAGGAATGTGAAGTAGTTTTGTCGCTTCCTTCTCCACCCTTCTTGTCTCCTGCTCCCTTTGTTATACGTTTGCATGTAGTTATGCTCCAGTCACATTCTGGTCGGCGGCCGTAGGGTCAAATCACGCACACAGCAATATAGGCGGCCCGTATTTCCCCAAAAAAAAAAAACCGGGGGGGCGGGGGTCACACCAACTCCCAATGGGACAGTCACATATTTTTTATTTTTTGGTAAGCACACGGATTTAGAAATGTGGAGACCGAAAACGTGGGTGCCGTACAGTCTTTATTTGATGTAGCACGGTGACCTCTAGGGACGCTCCTGCGGGCTGATAGAATTTCTCAAGGCAGTCGCAAAGATTGCCGTCAAGGTGCCCGCAAGGCTACCCAGGAGGGCCCTAAGAGCCGAACTTGGAAATAGTCGAGCCCGCCGTAATTTTTGGGGGTATAGAAAAAATTTCATTTTCATTGATAAGAGCGAAGAAAAAACGCCGAAATAACGCAGGCCACCGTACGCCCTACTACGGTCCCGTGAACACATCTACGTCATGGCTACGCTTGTCGAATTGCTACGGCCAACTAGAAATAAAAAAAGTTATTACTCCGCGCTTTATTCCACGAGACCCCTACGCGTAAACGGATAGCCATACAGCGTAGGCCACCCTGATGCCACCTCAGAAACTCTGCGCCGCCCGCACGATTTTCTTCAATTCAGGGGGTACGGCCGCCGTTATTCCTAAGCCGTAGAGCAAGGTGACTCATGCTTAATAGCTCTTTATATACGAGCGCCGACATATGTATACAAAAAAAAAACACATTTCCTTCATCGATTGGCACATTCACCACTGCTGATCGTAACATGTTACTTCAGGAATGTTGGGGGAACATTGATATTCTCTTGTCCAGGCACATTAAGGTCTTTTTTGTTCATTGCAATTGGACCTACATCTTCAATTTGTTTTCATTAATGAATGTAAGAAATAATTAGGATCAAAATAGTGATCGAGAACGAAAAGCTTCACTTCAATTTCGTTAAAGGAAACACCCTTTGCTATTGTTAGCAAATTCTTGACATGACATCCGGAGAGAGATTCTCTCTATCTTTAAACTTACGTGGTTATGTGAAAGGTCGGTGCAACGCTTCTTGTTTTTTGCTGATCTCACGAACATGTGCCTAAGGTGAAAAGATTGAAAAGTAACTTATGATGTCATTGTCTGAGGTCAATATATCCAAAAACTAGAAGGCACTCGATGGAGCGCATTTTCCACCACACCAATTGCCTGATCTACAAACATATCAGGCCCCAATTACATCTTTTGAATATCATGCCATATATTGTTTAGCCTTCATGTCTCAATGGTGAGTCGCACTTTTAAAAAATTAAAAATTCTTCGTATTCTGGGATTTGAATCTTAACCAAAATTGAACTAATTCTTCCTTTGTCACACACTACCTGTCCGTCCAAGTTTTCTCAATTGTCCCACAACTTTTCGAAGATTGTCCTACATACCGTTTTTGGCAGTAACCTCAAGTGAAGGAGGTGCGGTGAGGGGAAACAGCTTTAAAAAAAATGTCGTATAGCTGGATGCCTGTTCCGATGTTTCAACAAAATCTAACTCAGTTCGTCCTTTCAAAATTACCCAACCTGTCACAAAATTTCATCCAAATCCGTCCACAACTTTTGAGATATCCTGCACACAGACAGCCAAAATACAATTGAAAAAGAAGACGTCGCTGCAAAGCAAGCTTACATAATAAATCCCCCCCCCCCCAATTGGTTGGCGTGATATGTCCAATTCTCCACTTTTATTTAGCATTAAAATTGATAATCTTAATTCAATAGCTCAGGTCAACGGATAAAAATTGATTATTTTCAGACTTGAAATCATTTTGATTTTAGAAGTTGATCTTGAGTTTGGGGAACCCTTTTTACCGCATTGACTGCAAGAATAGTCGGTGTCCTTATTCAGTGATGAGCCATGCATAACAAACAAATGCTCGTTTAATTTGAGTTACTGGGATGAAAAATCTATTTTTCAAGTTGAAATTTGATTTTGCGAGTTTGACCTTGAAGTGACCGTTGATTTCTTTTTTCTTTGTTTTGTCGAACATTTGGCGAGGGCTCGTATGAAAAGCTAACACATAATGCACAAGAAGGGGAGTCCTTGCACGACAGGGAACTTTCGGGAAGAAAGCAGAGAATTATAAGGAGTGGATTGGGGTGGATTAACGAGGGCAGAAAAAATCGTTGCTTTGGATGGGGAAGATAAGAGAGTGGTGGGGAACAGCTGTTTGAAGACCTGGAGAGAGATGGGATTGAAACAGAGTGAAGGAGTTATTCCAAAGAAGGGGAAAAAGAAGAATGAAAGATGAAGGTGAGCAGTGATTCATGATTTTGGTACTTTTAACAGAAGGGGGTTGGTGGGGACATTGGAGCATCTGCAGAAATATGGGTGGGAGGGTGGGGGGAGACATATCGCAGACAGAGCAGGGGGATAGAGACCAGAGAGGAACGGCAGAAGATAGAAAAACAACCGACCTGCCTGCGGTGAGAGAGTGAGGGCCAAAGACTCAGCTTTACCGCGGACATTACACAATGATCCCAAAAATGCCTGGTTTCCACAGCGTGAAGCCAAGAAGGTTGAAGAGGCAATAGCATTCAGCCCAGAGGGAGACAGTGCTCCATCAGGCTGATGACTGAAGCTTTTTATGTGTCAGGAGCTCAGATTGTGCGAGGAAGACTTTGCACGATGGAGAATGCCCAATTGTGCGACTGGCTTTGCCTCTAAAATAGTTGGTTTCCAAATTCAATGACGCAGTATGTAAATGTTCAAATTTCAAATCAATTGGATGAGTAATTTAGAAATTTAACCTGAAGATGACCTTTGACCTCAAAATCAATCGGCTTCCAGTTGAGACTATCTCTACAACTTGGTAAAGTTCATGACGATCGGTTTGGAATTGTTATGACCTGTTGGAGATTGTCAAGCAGCAAACAAAGACAGAACAGGATGAAAACAACCTCTTTACCTTTAACGAAAAGTTCGCTTCAATTCCCTTCAAGAACACCCTTTCTATTGTTAGCACAATTCTTGACACGACATCCGGAGAAGAGATTCACTCTTACTTACCATGCATGTGAAAGGTTGGCGCTTGTACTTCTTGTTTTGCAGTTCTCCTTAACATGTTCCTAACGGAAAATATTGAAAAGTCAACTCATTGTACATTGTCTGAGGTCGATATATCCAAAAACAAGCTTTGAAAAAAAACAAAAAAAACAAGGGATGAAATGTTGAAAAAACAACCAAATAAGGTAGGATAACACCAGTTACAACACCACAATCCTCTTATGGATTAACATCACGACATCTTTTGACATTTTCTTAGAATAATGAAGAAGGAGAATGTAGAAGTAGTTTTGTGCTTCCCTCTCCCACCCTTCTGTTTCCTGCTCCCTTTGTTATACGTTCTGTGTTTAGCTCTTATACGAGCCTCGATAATGTATACAAAAAAAACACATTTCCTTTCATCGGATTGGCACATTCACCACTGCTGATCGTAACATGTATTCAGGAATGTTGGGGAGAACATTGCATATTCTCTTGTCCAGCACATCAAGGTTTTTTTGGCTTCATGCAATTGGACACTCTATCATTCACATTTTGTTTCATTAAATGGTAAAGAAAATAATTATGGATCAAAATGTGATCGAAATACGAAAAAGCTTCACTTAAATTTCCTTCAAGAACACCCTTTCTATTGTTAGCACAATTCTTACACGACATCCGGAGAAGAGATTCTCTCTTACTTACGTGGTATGTGAAAGGTCGGCACAATGCTTCTTGTTTTCGTTCTCCTAAACATGTTCCTAAGTTGAAAAAGATTGAAAAGTCAACTTATTTGTACATTGTCTGAGGTCGATATATTCAACAACTGGTTTTAAAAAGTGTGGAGGGGAAATAAAATTATTTACTTCAGACGCTTCCAAAGAGTAGTTTTCTTCTTCTTTAGTGAAGGAGGTGGTGGAGATTGGATCACAACAACGTCTTGAGAATCGAGACACTTCATTCAGACAAACGTCTTCAGAACCTGGAGACTGGTTCAGCCCAACATCTGAGAAGAGGGAGCCTCGTTCATCTTGCTTTCCTGTGAAAGAACAGTTTCTCAAATTCACAACTTAGAACAATGTGATAACCGGATATCATGTACTTCAGACCCCTTACAGCCGATATTGTACGAATCTGGCAGCCGTTTGCAAAGAAACAGGACAGCAGTCCCCGCAGTTCAGTTATTTCGATAAGTATGTGTATATAGTCAGGTCCCATCCCTCTGTCTAATGGGTTAATTCATGTGTGCGCTGCGGGTTTTTATAGTCAGGTTTTTTACATCTCCAATCAATCATTCGTTCTTCACACCATCGCCCACGTGCAATGTGTCACGTACAGGGTGAGGTTCCCTTCCTCCCACCGGACCTCCTCCAATCAGGAGGCTCATCGCCTCAGCTCCAACTCCACCCTTCGTCCATCAGGAGGCTCATCGCCTCAGATCGGGACTCCACCCAGAAGGGTGGAGTTGCCCCCCCTTACTGTGTGCCTGTCCAATGAGGGACGGGCGGCGAATCGCGGGACGCAACCGTCCAATCAGGAGGCAAGTGGCGGGAGGAAGAAATCCCTCGGACCTCGCGAAAAAAGAAGAGAAGAGTGGTCGTAAAGAAGAGAGTAGAGCAGTCATCATGGCCATTGCTCTTGGTGTGCATCGTTAGAGCCATCGTCGTCTGCAGTCGGGGTCTGAGTCTTTGCGGGCTCCTCGTGGTGGTGCTTGTCGAGCAGCCAAGATCGTGGGCTCGATGGATTCCAGGTCGTGGGTTCGAGTCCCACCGTGGTGGGTTGGAGTCCGGTGGACCGCACGAGCAGACAGGTACTCGGCCAGACCTGACTCCCCAGCTGACCTATCCTCCTCGGCTGGAGGGTCCAATAAAGACCTGGCGGGTCCATTTATTTTGGGAGTGTGTATGTGTGTGTCCGTGGGCCCCGTCCTTAAGTAGATATTGCTAAGTGTTTGTTTGTATATAAATTGCATTCTCATATTCGGTTTAACTCTGCTCTTTGTGCTCCCCTGCCCCATTATAAATAAACCCCGATTGTCAATGTACCAGCTCGTTGTTGTGCTTTCTATTATTGACCCAGCACGGTTCATGCTTGAGAACCAGTTAGCCGATTGGGCTGTAAGTTATCGTTTGGACCGACGGACTTTGGTAATTCCGCTCGGTTACACCGGACGAGGTCGTTAGAGCGACCCGGTTTGACAGAGAGTCCGTTGAGGTGTGACTTCCCGGTAATTTGACGACTGGGTACTTAAGTATATTGAAATTTGGATATTAACCCTACCCCACGCCGTCAGAGAATTGGCGATCACGATCCTTAAGTGACCCGTGACCTTCAGAGTTGTCTGAAGGTTACGACCTGCAATTCCGGGTGTTCGGTGGGAGACGGCTCTACTGCTCCACCCGGCGGCCATTCCTCGTCACCGACCCCCGGCCCACAACAATATTACGCCTTAGACCCAAACTGCGATGGGAACATACCCTTTAGAATCCATAAACACAGGCTTTGGTCCTTTAGACCAAATACACCCTGAACACATGCCACAAGTGTTCAAAAGAGTTTTCTTGCAATGCACAGACGACACTTTTTTCAGCAAATAATGCACAAGCTCTACTCAGCCGGAGGGTGCATACTCCGCCAGTGAACTTTTAAATGTTGAACGGCAAGCAAGGAAGCAGCAAGCACCACTTTCCTCCTCCTCCCCCCCCCCCCGCCCCCCCCCCCCCAAGTAATAGCATGTCTCTGCCAGGGTTTGGTATGCCATATTCCGCACTTGGAGCAGACGCTCTCAGAGCTGAACCATCACACCACACCACGCCGAGCTTGCTTTTCCCAAGAGGGATTACAAGAGTTGTTATGAGGGAATGCAGATCAGATTGAAAGACCTACTGTATTGTTTCATTTGCACCGGAACAGCTATAATCCCACCCCAACTAGAAATTGCCACACCAGTATTTCACAAGCAGGGTGATTCAGCCTACTGTATCATAGGCACGGTGATTCATGAATTTGTGTGCCGTCCCACGGATGTCGTCCTGTCGCAAACTCGCCTTCAAGCCGACTTGCTGTCACCGGCACCAGCTGGTTCTTGAAACACTTGGGTGAATAACTATGAGGCCGTTTTGAAAAGCTTGCATGAGATGGCAGAGTCAAGTAATTCTGAAACATCAGCAAAAGTGTGATCCCTCTGTGAGAACTTGAACTCTGGGTGACATATCTGGGATGATGAGTAGCAATGGACATCAAAGGACCTTGGCACAAGTTCAACCAAACTTTGCAGACTGAAAAGCAAACCGTATCGGGATGCTAGCCAATGCAAAAACTGTCAGAATGCACTCATGAGAATGCGAACTGAAGAGGAATTTTCTTCATTCATTGCCGAGGTGAACCACAACATTGAAGTTCATGAGGTGGACTCCATAAAAAGTCACCACGTTTAAGAATGCCACCAAAGAAATGCACTGGTGCCTCTCCACGCTACCATACTGATAGTGCAGAGGAGCACTACAGACGAGGGTTCTTTGCAAAAGTAGTTTCTGCACTTCAGCAGTAAGATGATCAACGACTGGGATAGCTGTAGATCAATGTTTGGAAACAACAACGTTAACTTCTAAAGTGGACAAACATCGCATGGGAATGTATCCTGAACTTAACGTGAAGTACTTCCAGTCCAATGGAAAATGTTCCATTAGAAATTCCATTCCACACTGTTTTCGACATTTAGGGAGCATTTACTGCCATGTCACCTGATATGAGACGTCTTTTCTTCCAGGTGGAGAAACTTCACCGGCTCCTACTTGTTACCTCTGCCACCGAAGGTGAAGGGGTTATGATTTCACCCCTTTCTGTCTGTTTGTTTCTTTCTGTCTGTTTGTGTGCAGGATATCTCAAAAAGTTGTGGACGGATTCGGATGAGATTTTGTGGACAGGTGGGGTGTGTGACAAGGGCAAACTGATTCGGTTTTGGTGAAGATCTGGATCTGGCTACGAGAATTTTTAAAGAGATTCTTCACCATTGAGAGATGGGCCAAAAACTATATATAGCACAATATCTCAAAAGTTGTGGACGGATTCAGAGGAACTTAGTGGACACTTGGCTGTGCGACAAGGAAGAAATGATTCAATTTTGGTGTTGATCCAAATCCGGATCTGGATACGAGAATTATTTAATTTTTAAAAGTGATTCTTCATCATTGAGAGATCGGGTCAAAAACGAAATATATGCATGATGTTTTCAAAAATGTATTGGGCCCGATATGTTCTTGTGGATCAGGCATTGTGGGCTGGAAGTATGCGCTATAACGTGTGCCCTTCTAGTTTGCATCTGTTACATCGTGCCAAGCAGAGCCTTTCGTTTCTGGGCCAAATGCAGTTAAATTCAGCAGCAACATGTCACGTTCATAAAAATCGGCTGGATCAAGTAAATGTAACAGGGTAACACCAGGATTAATAAACGGAACAAAAACCCACCGCGACGCATTTGGGGTTTTTAACATAGAGTAAACACTGTATACGTCCAAGGGACGGTGAACATTAAATGTACATTGCATTTCATGTGCAATTTTGTGTATCTTTTCTGTCGCAGTGGTAACGATAACATCGGCACATACACTCCTTGTCCCGTTTTGTTCTTGCTTTTCACAGCATGAGGCTAAACTAAAAACAAAAAATGACTTGATCATCCCTGCCCACTTCCTATTTTGAATCCGCCTCCTTTTTCTATGATTTGTTATTTTGTCAAACATCCTGGAAAATAAAATAAAAACATCGCACCTATGTCTGAAGGAAGCTGTGCAGTGAAGCGGCTGCACTGCTTTAAAAAAGTCCTTGGGGGACTGATGGTTACTTCCCCAACAGGCAGAGTGACCTTACTGTCCTAATACAAAACCAAAGAACAACGCAAAAAACTAACAACAAACGAGTAACAAACAAAACACGATGAGTGAGAAAGGTTCCTCTTCTTCATTATTGTTGAATGGAAGGAAGGAATGAAGGATATACTGTTACGAATCTGGCAGCCATGAGCACTCAACATTCAGGTCCTTATAGAACAGTTATATCGGTAAGTGTGTGTTGCTATTAGGGTCCCATCCTATGTTTAATGGGTGATTAATTGTACGTCGCTCGTGGATTATTTCATAGTTAGGATTTGTACATCTTGAACAACAACGACACCTGCCTTCGCTTCCTTCCAACATCCTCACCGCGCCATAGCACACGTGCATGTCAGCACGTACGTGGGCGGAGTCCAGTGTGCAAGGCGGGTTTCCCTGGAGGGTAGTGTGCTGGGTTTCACACCTAATATGGTCACGAACCGCTTCGCTTTGGCTGCGTGCCAAATAAGGTATGCGTCATTTTCCACCCAATGGGCGACGAGCGGACGGCGCCCCAAAAAAGCGACGAGAAATGGATTGATAATTGCGTCCGTCTACTCGAAGTGCGCTCTGTCTGGGTCTGCGGCTGGCTGCATCGCACGCATCCGAGGCGTCTCGTCTGGCGCATTGCTGCGGGCGTCGACCATATCAGCTCGGGAGATCATCTCGTGTCGCCTGACTGCGAGCGGAGGAGCGTGCCAACGCCCGACGCTACCCTCCGTACCTGGTGCTTGGAGCGGCCTCGAGTTGCAGGTTCGAGTCCCGTTACCCCAAGATCGTCAAGAACCACATGAGGTGGACAGGTCAAGCGATCTTTATCTTCCCTCAGCCCATCTTCACTCCGAGCTGATGGGGCAATAAAGACCTCGAGGTCCATCTCGTCTGGGTATTTGTGTGTGCGTGTGTGTGTCCGTGGGCCCCGTCTATAAGTAACAACTGTGTAAGTGCTTTCTTTGCTCCTTGTACATTGCATTTCTTATAGTCGGTTTAACTCTGCTCTTTTTGTGCTCCCTTCCCCCCATTGTTAAAATAAATACTCCTATTGTTGAATGTCCCAGCTCGTTTCTGTGTTCCTTTATTGGCTTAGCACGGTGCGTGTTGAGGAATTGGGAGACGGTAAATTGTGCATTTGGACCGACGGGCCTTGGTAACCATCCGCTTGGGTTACGCACGGTTCGAGCATGGCAACGGCTTGTCCCGCTCGAGCCCCGTCGAGGGTGTGAATTCCCCGGTAGCTCGCCGCGTGAGTATTTAGGTATTTTGAAGTTTGGCAATTAACCCCTATCCCACGCGGTTGAATTTGGCGATTCACAGTCCTGTAAGGACCCGTGACTCTTGGAGGTATCTGAGCGTCACGATCTAAATTCCAGGTGTTCGGTGGAGCCGACTCTACTGCGCTCCCTCACGGTCGGACGGACATGAATATGTAGTGGGGACATAGATTAGCTACGTAGAGTTAAAAGGAACGCGCATTAAAATAAGGGACGACGAGGGAGCACGAGTTAGTTAGGAATTTAGTTAGCAGAATGTGAGTGTTGGAATGAATTTTTTTTTAAAAAGAAGAAAAATAATGAATGAGTGTGGGTCAGCGGGCCCGAGTTGTGTGAGTGGAGTGAATGTGGAATGCATGGTGCGAATGAATGAGTGGGGGAGAGTGCATCCCACCCAAGTGACCCCGGGTCAGTGTAATGTTAGCTAGTGGGTTAGTTAAATTTACCAAAAGGAGGTCGTTCTGTGTTTGGTGGTGTATGAAGGCACGAAACACATTTGGAGGGGTGCAGGAGTTCATTGACCAGCTGGGAGCGTGGCTGTCGAAAGATGAGTATTGAGTAGAGGGTACCCGGGCACAGGACTAGTCGGCCAGAGTAGGCCAAGGGTCCAAGGGACCGGATAGTGAATGGGCACGGGCGACCCTCGGAACGGGACCCGGAGCACCAAAATGCCACGTGGGCATCGGAGGGGGGCAATGCCGAGAAGGGCAACCCCCCCCCCCCCTTTCATAGGGAGCAGGTAGGCTCAGAGACAGCCTCAGGGCCCGGGTGCCGTAGTTTGAGATTTGGCAGAGGGGAAATCCCTGCCATGTGAGTCACACTGCCCAGCACGAAAATTGTGCAAAGCACAAGTGAAAATTGAGGCGAGGCCCAAATTTATAACGGGACACCAACATGGGTGACGGAATCATGGTTTCTAGAACCAATAGTTTAAAGTGACAGGCGTTTTGAAAAGCCCCAGGTAGTTTAAAGTTAATAAATGCTAGGATAGTGAGGAAATGTACCCCTTCGCACCATCCATCCCTTCGCTCTCCGTAGGCCACTGAGCCCACCTGGTCCATTGGGACCATACTCTGTACAGAGCGTTGGTGCTGCCGAAGCAGTCTCCTTGGCTCTTGGGCACAATCCTGGACAGGTCGCCACTCTGACGCAGGATACTTGAATGACTCGGTCATCCCATCCAGCAAAATGGTCATCCCACTTCGCCAACCTCAGAAGGATGGCAGGCTGAGTCAACCCCCTGGTGAATTAATTCAGCGGCAATGAGGCTTGAACTCAGGACCTCGATCCCAAGCCGCCACCCTAACCACTGAGCCAACACCAGGCTTCCCCACCTTGGTAAGATGGCTGAATTATGTCAGAGGCTATTCTGGGGCTTCATTGGGCCTCGAGACAGGACGCTAGTCTCTCCCTTAGTCCCCTCCAAAAAAAGGAACTTAGGGTTGGAGTAGAGTGGACAGGATAGGTTAGCCGCGACAGAGACGATAAAGGGGGTTAGGGAGACGAAAATTATAGAGAAAATAATTTTTAAAAAAGAAAAATAAAAAAGAATTACCCCGTGTGGGGGGTGACGGTCATCTCTATAATGTTTTTTACTATCATAATCGATGAAACGTTGCCAGATATCTCCTAAAATGACAGACTAGATAGGTTTTGAAAATGGCGACTTTCACAACTTTCGTGACCTCGTGACCTTGACCCTGACCTCGAATCCGGGAAAAAAAAATGTCGTTGGGTATCACTCATCGACCTCTACCCACATACCAAATTTCATCCAGATCGGAAGTAAAAAGTTTTCTTTGTACCGGAGGTGTTTTTGACCATCTTCCAGGTTACGTGGCGGCCAAACGGGACGGAAATTTAAAAATCTGTCCAGTTAGATACAAGATAATATTTTTTACTATCATAATAAATAAACAGTTGCCGAATATCTTGTAGAATGGCAGACGAGATAGGTTTTGAAAATGCGATTTTTATAACTTACGTGACCTCGTGACCTTGACCCTGACCTTGAACCCGGACAAAAGTTATATCGTTGTGCAACACTCATCAACCTCTACCCACATACTAAGTTTCATCAAGATCGGAAAGAAAAATTGTTGACGCGACGGACGACGGACACTTGGTCGCGCTTTATTAGTCATCTCGGTAGAGATGACCTAATAAAAAGGGGTCTAAATTTTGTTGTTTTCTTGTTGCAAACTAAGGGAGTGGGTATGGACAGAGACAGGCAAAGCGATAGGTTGGGGGAGACAGTCGGGTAGGTCCGAGCCCGCCTTAGGGCGGCCGGTACCACCGCACTCCCTCCACGGAACCTCATGGACCATACCGGAGGCCGGCCAGCTTCATATGACGGCCTGTTTGTGCTACAGCTGCTGGTCCACACTTTCCTTGCCATGCCTCGTTGCCTGCCTTTTGCCATGACCCCATGCCTGCTTGCCCTTTTTGCATTTGCCCCCATGTAACCATTCATCCATGTGCACCAGGACCATCTCTTCCATGTGTTTTGCAAGGTACTGCCCTACAGGCAGCCGTACACGGGACTACATTTGAGCAGCCCGTGCGTTCATTTGTTTTGCATCAGTCCATCTCCAGTTCATTCAGAGGAGCCAGGGGACTGCATTGAGCAGCCGGCTACCTCCCTGTTCTTGCATAAAGGCCACTTCAAATGGCCTGTGGGACGGGCATGGCCTGCCGTGTTAGGTGAGTTGCCTCCAGCAGCTGGTATGAAAGGAACGAAGAAGAAGGTTCACGGAAAGAACACACAAGGCCATTTGAAGTGGCCTTTATGCAAGAACAGGGAGGTAGCCGGCTGCTCAATGCAGTCCCTGGCTCCTCTGAATGAACTGGAGATGGACTGGATGCAAAAACAAATGAACGCACGGGCTGCTCAAATGTAGTCCCCGTGTACGGCTGCCTGTAGGGCAGTACCTTGCAAAACACATGGAAGAGATGGTCCTGGTGCACATGGATGAATGGTTACATGGGGGCAAATGCAAAAAGGGCAAGCAGGCATGGGGTCATGGCAAAAGGCAGGCAACGAGGCATGGCAAGGAAAGTGTGGACCAGCAGCTGTAGCACAAACAGGCCGTCATATGAAGCTGGCCGGCCTCCGGTATGGTCCATGAGGTTCCGTGGAGGGAGTGCGGTGGTACCGGCCGCCCCTAAGGCGGGCTCGGACCTACCCGACTGTCTCCCCCCAACCTATCGCCTTTGCCTGTCT
>JAXMNL010000062.1:5841-19659 GCA_035128595.1 Eptatretus atami | reverse complement strand
AGGAGGAAAGTGGTGCTTGCTGCTTCCTTGCTTGCCGTTCAACATTTAAAAGTTCACTGGCGGAGTATGCACCCTCCGGCTGAGTAGAGCTTGTGCATTATTTGCTGAAAAAAGTGTCGTCTGTGCATTGCAAGAAAACTCTTTTGAACACTTGTGGCATGTGTTCAGGGTGTATTGGTCTAAAGGACCAAAAGCCTGTGTTTATGGATTCTAAAGGGTATGTTCCCATCGCAGTTTGGGTCTAAGGCGTAATATTGTTGTGGGCCGGGGGTCGGTGACGAGGAATGGCCGCCGGGTGGAGCAGTAGAGCCGTCTCCCACCGAACACCCGGAATTGCAGGTCGTAACCTTCAGACAACTCTGAACACGGGTCACTTAAGGATCGTGATCGCCAATTCTCTGACGGCGTGGGGTAGGGTTAATACCAAATTTCAATATACTTAAGTACCCACGTCGTCAAATTACCGGGAAGTCACACCCTCAACGGACTCTGTCAACCGGTCGCTCTAACGACCTCGGTCCGGTGTAACCGAGCGGAATTACCAAAGTCCGTCGGTCCAAACGATAACTTACAGCCCAATCGGCTAACTGGTTCTCAAGCATGAACCGTGCTGGGTCAATAATAGAAAGCACAACAACGAGCTGGTACATTTGAACAATCGGGGTTTATTTATAATGGGCAGGGGAGCACAAAGAGCAGAGTTAAAACCGAATATGAGAAATGCAATTTATATACAAACAAACACTTAGCAATATCTACTTAAGGACGGGGCCCACGGACACACAATACACACACCCAAATAAATGGACCCCGCCAGGTCTTTATTGGACCCTCCAGCCGAGGAGGATAGGTCAGCTGGGGAGTCAAGGTCTGGCCGAGTACCTGTCTGCCTCGTGCGGTCACACCGGACTCCAACCCACCACGGTGGGACTCGAACCCACGACCTGGAATCCATCGAGCCCACGATCTTGGCTGCTCGACCAGCACCACCACGAGGAGCCCCGCAAAAGACCGTCGTTAGAGCCATCGTCGTCTGCAGTCGGGGTCTGAGGTCTTTTGCGGGGCTCCTCGTGGTGGTGCTGTCGAGCAGCCAAGATCGTGGGCTCGATGGATTCCAGGTCGTGGGTTCGAGTCCCACCGTGGGGGGTTGGAGTCCGGTGTGACCGCACGAGGCAGACAGGTACTCGGCCAGACCTGACTCCCCAGCTGACCTATCCTCCTCGGCTGGAGGGTCCAATAAAGACCTGGCGGGGTCCATTTATTTTGGGTGTGTGTATGTGTGTGTCCGTGGGCCCCGTCCTTAAGTAGATATTGCTAAGTGTTTGTTTGTATATAAATTGCATTCTCATATTCGGTTTAACTCTGCTCTTTGTGCTCCCCTCCCCATTATAAATAAACCCCGATTGTTCAATGTACCAGCTCGTTGTTGTGCTTTCTATTATTGACCCAGCACGGTTCATGCTTGAGAACCAGTTAGCCGATTGGGCTGTAAGTTATCGTTTGGACCGACGGACTTTGGTATTCCGCTCGGTTACACCGGACCGAGGTCGTTAGAGCGACCCGGTTTGACAGAGTCCGTTGAGGGTGTGACTTCCCGGTAATTTGACGACGTGGGTACTTAAGTATATTGAAATTTGGTATTAACCCTACCCCACGCCGTCAGAGAATTGGCGATCACGATCCTTAAGTGACCCGTGCCTTCAGAGTTGTCTGAAGGTTACGACCTGCAATTCCGGGTGTTCGGTGGGAGACCGCTCTACTGCTCCACCCGGCGGCCATTCCTCGTCACCGACCCCGGCCCACAACAATATTACGCCTTAGACCCAAACTGCGATGGGAACATACCCTTTAGAATCCATAAACACAGGCTTTTGGTCCTTTAGACCAATACACCCTGAACACATGCCACAAGTGTTCAAAAGAGTTTTCTTGCAATGCACAGACGACACTTTTTTCAGCAAATAATGCACAAGCTCTACTCAGCCGGAGGGTGCATACTCCGCCAGTGAACTTTTAAATGTTGAACGGCAAGCAAGGAAGCAGCAAGCACCACTTCCTCCTCCTCCCCCCCCCCCCGCCCCCCCCCCCCCAAGTAATAGCATGTCTCTGCCAGGGTTTGGTATGCCGATATTCCGCACTTGGAGCAGACGCTCTCAGAGCTGAACCATCACACCACACCACGCCGAGCTTGCTTTCCCAAGAGGGATTACAAGGAGTTGTTATGAGGGAATGCAGATCAGATTGAAAGACCTACTGTATTTGTCATTTGCACCGGAACAGCTATAATCCCACCCCAACTAGAAATTGCCACACCAGTATTTCACAAGCAGGGTGATTCAGCCTACTGTATCATAGGCACGGTGATTCATTGAATTTGTGTGCCGTCCCACGGATGTCGTCCTGTCGCAAACTCGCCTTCAAGCCGACTTGCTGTCACCGGCACCAGCTGGTTCTTGAAACACTTGGGTGAATAACTATGAGGCCGTTTTGAAAAGCTTGCATGAGATGGCAGAGTCAAGTAATTCTGAAACATCAGCAAAAGTGTGATCCCTCTGTGAGAACTTGAACTCTGGGGTGACATATCTGGGATATGAGTAGCAATGGACATCAAAGGACCTTGGCACAAGTTCAACCAAACTTTGCAGACTGAAAAGCAAACCGTATCGGGAATGCTCGCCAATGCAAAAACTGTCAAGAATGCACTCATGAGAATGCGAACTGAAGAGGAATTTTCTTCATTCATTGCCGAGGTGAACCACAACATTGAAGTTCATGAGGTGGACTCCATAAAAAGTCACCACGTTTAAGAATGCCACCAAAGAAATGCACTGGTGCCTCTCCACGCTACCATACTGATAGTGCAGAGGAGCACTACAGACGAGGGTTCTTTGCAAAAGTAGTTTCTGCACTTCAGCAGTAAGATGATCAACGACTGGGATAGCTGTAGATCAATGTTTGGAAACAACAACGTTAACTTCTAAAGTGGACAAACATCGCATGGGAATGTATCCTGAACTTACTGTGAAGTACTTCCAGTCCAATGAAAATGTTCCATTAGAAATTCCACTCCACACTGTTTTCGACATCAGGGAGCATTTACTGCCATGTCACCTGATATGAGACGTCTTTTCTTCCAGGTGAGAGAAATTCACCGGCTCCTACTTGTTACCTCTGCCACCGAAGGTGAAGGAGTTATGTTTCACCCCTTTCTGTCTGTTTGTTTTTTTGTCTGTTTGGTGCAGGATATCTCAAAAGTTGTGGACGGATTCGGATGAATTTTGTGGACAGGTGGGGTGTATGACAAGGGCAAACTGATTCGGTTTTGGGAAGATCTGGATTCGGCTACTAGAATTTTAAAAGATTCTTCACCATTGAGAGATGGGCCAAAACTATATATAGCACAATATCTCAAAAAGTTGTGGACGGATTCAGAAACTTGTGGACACGTTGGTGTGCGACAATGAAGAAATGTTCAATTTTGGTGAAGTTCCGAATCCGGACCTGGATACGAGAATTATTTAATTTTTAAAGGATTCTTCATCATTGAGAGATTGGGTAAAACAATATATGCATGATTTCAAAAATGTATTGGGCCCGATATGTTCTTGTGGATCAGGCATTGTGGGCTGGAAGTATGCGCTATAACGTGTGCCCTTCTAGTTTGCATCTGTTACATCGTGCCAAGCAGAGCCTTTCGTTCGGGCCAAATGCAGTTAAATTCAGCAGCAACATGTCACGTTCATAAAAATCGGCTGGATTCAAGTAAATGTAAGGGGGTAACACCAGGATTAATAACGGAACAAAAACCCACCGCACGCATTTTGGGGGTTTTTAACATAGAGTAAACACTGTATACGTCCAAGGGACGGTGAACATTAAATGTACATTGCATTTCATGTGCAATTTTGTGTATCTTTTTGTCGGCCAGTGGTAACGATAACATCGGCACATACACTCCTTGTCCCGTTTTGTTCTTGCTTTTCACAGCATGAGGCTAAAACTAAAAACAAAAAATGACTTGATCATCCCTGCCCACTTCCTATTTAAATCCGCCTCCTTTTTCTATGATTTGTTATTTTGTCAAACATCCTGGGAAAATAAAATAAAAACATCGCACCTATGTCTGAAGAAGCTGTGCAGTGAAGCGGCTGCACTGCTTTAAAAAAGTCCTTGGGGGGACTGATGGTTATTCCCCAACAGGCAGAGTGACCTTACTGTCCTAATACAAACCAAAGAACAACGCAAAAAACTAAACAACAAACGAGTAACAAACAAAACACGATGAGTGAGAAAGGTTCCTCTTCTTCATTATTGTTGAATGGAAGGAAGGAATGAAGGATATACTGTTACGAATTCTGGCAGCCATGAGCACTCAACATTCAGGTCCTTATAGAACAGTTATATCGGTAAGTGTGTGTTGCTAGTTAGGGTCCCATCCTATGTTTAATGGGTGATTAATTGTACGTGCTCGGTGGATTATTTCATAGTTAGGATTTGGTACATCTTGAACAACAACGACACCTGCCTTCGCTTCCTTCCAACATCCTCCACCGGCGCCATAGCCACGTGCATGTCAGCACGTACGTGGGCGGAGTCCAGTGTGCAAGGCGGGGTTTCCCTGGAGGGTAGTGTGCTGGGTTTCACACCTAATATGGTCACGAACCGCTTCGCTTTGGCTGCGTGCCAAATAAGGTATGCGTCATTTTCCACCCAATGGGCGACGAGCGGCGGCGCCCCAAAAAAGCGACGAGAAATGGATTGATAAATTGCGTCCCGTCTACTCGAGTGCGCTCTGTCTGGGTCTGCGGCTGGCTGCATCGCACGCATCCGAGGGCGTCTCGTCTGGCGCATTGCTGCGGGCGTTCGACCATATCAGCTCGGGAGATTCATCTCGCGTGTCGCCTGACTGCGAGCGGGAGGAGCGTGCCAACGCCCGACGCTACCTCCGTACCTGGTGCTTGGAGCGGCCTCGAGTTGCAGGTTCGAGTCCCGTTACCCCAAGATCGTCAAGAACCACATGAGGTGGACAGGTCCAAGCGATCTTATCTTTCCTCAGCCCATCTTCACTCCGAGCTGATGGGGCAATAAAAGACCTCGAGGTCCATCTCGTTCTGGGTATTTGTTGTGTGCGTGTGTGTGTCCGTGGGCCCCGTCTATAAGTAACAACTGTGTAAGTGCGTTCTTTGCTCCTTGTACATTGCATTTCTTATAGTCGGTTTTAACTCTGCTCTTTTTGTGCGCTCCTTCCCCCATTGTAAAATAAATAACTCCTATTGTTGAATGTCCCAGCTCGTTTCTGTGTTTCCTTTATTGGCTTAGCACGGTGCGTGTTGAGGAATTGGGAGACGGTTAAATTGTTGCATTTGGGACCGACGGGCTTGTAACCATCCGCTTGGGTTACGCACGGTTCGAGCATGGCAACGGCTTGTCCCGCTCGAGCCCCGTCGAGGGTGTGAATTCCCTCCGGTAGCTCGCCGCGTGAGTATTTAGTATTTTGAAGTTTGGCAATTAACCCTATCCCACGCTGGTTGAATTTATGGCGATTCACAGTCCTGTAAGGACCCGTGACTCTTGGAGGTATCTGAGCGTCACGATTCTAAATCCAGGTGTTCGGTGGAGCCGACTCTACTGCGCTCCCTCACGGTCGGACGGACATGAATATGTAGTGGGGACATAGATTAGCTACGTAGAGTTAAAAGGAACGCGCATTAAAATAAGGGACGACGAGGGAGCACGAGTTAGTTAGGGGAATTTAGTTAGCAGAATGTGCAGTGTTGGAATGAATTTTTTTTTAAAAAGAGAAAATAATGAATGAGTGTGGGTCAGCGGGCCCGAGTTGTGTGAGTGGAGTGAATGTGGAATGCATGGTGCGAATGAATGAGTGGGGGGAGGAGTGCATCCCACCCAAGTGACCCGGGGTCAGTGTAATGTTAGCTAGTGGGTTAGTTAAATTTTACCAAAAGGAGGTCGTTCTGTGTTGGTGGTGTATGAAGGCACGAAACACATTTGGAGGGGTGCAGGAGTTCATTGACCAGCTGGGAGCGTGGCTGTCGAAAGATGAGTATTGAGTAGAGGGTACCCGGGCACAGGACTAGTCGGCCAGAGTAGGCCAAGGGTCCAAGGGACCGGGATAGTGAAGTGGGCACGGGCGACCCTCGGAACGGGACCCGGAGCACCAAAAATTGCCACGTGGGCATCGGAGGGGCGGCAATGCCGAGAAGGGGCACACCCCCCCCCCCCTTTCTAGGGAGCAGGGTAGGCTCAGAGACAGCCTCAGGGCCCGGGTTGCCGTAGTTTGAGATTGGCAGCAGGGGGGAAATCCCTGCCAGTGAGTCACACTGCCCAGCCACGAAAATTGTGCAAAGCACAAGTGAAAATTTGAGGGCGAGGCCCAAATTTATAACGGGGACACCAACATGGGTGACGGGAATTCATGGTTTCTAGAACCAATAGTTTAAAGTGGACAGGCGTTTTTGAAAAGCCCAGGTAGTTTTAAAGTTAAATAAAATGCTAGGGATAGTGAGGAAATGCTACCCCTTCGCACCATCCATCCCTTCGCCTCTCCGTAGGCCAATGGCCCACCTTGCGTCCATTGGGACCATACTCTGTACCAGAGCGCTTGGCTGCTGCCGAAGCAGTCTCCTTGGCTCTTGGGCACAATCCTGGACAGGTCGCCACTCTGCACGCAGGATACTCTGAATGACTCGGTCATTCCCATCCCAGCCAAAATGGTCACCCACTTCGCCCAACCTCAGGAAGTATGCAGGCTGAGTCAACCCCCTGGTGAATTATCAGCGGGCAATTGAGGCTTGAACTCAGGACCCTCGGATCCCAAGCCGCCACCCTAACCACTGAGCCAACACCAGGCTTCCCCACCTTGCGTAAGATGACTGAATTAGTCCAGAGGCTTATTCTGGGGCTTCATTGGCTCGAAGACAGGACGCTAGTCTCTTCCCTTAGTCCCCTCCAAAAAAAGAACTTAGGGGTTGGGTAAGTAGGTGGACAGGATAGGCTTAGCCGGACAGAGGACGATAAAGGGGTTAGGGAGACGAAAGGGGTAATTATAGAGAAAAAATAATTTTAAAAAACGAAAAATAAAATAAGGAATTACCCCGTAGTGGGGGTGACGGTCATCTCTCTATAATGTTTTTTACTATCATAATCGATGAACGTTGCCAGATATCTCCTAAAAATGACAGGACTAGATAGGTTTTGAAATGGCGACTTTCACCAACTTTCGGTGACCTCGTGACTTGACCTGACCTCGAATTCCGGAAAAAAAAAATGTCGGTTGGTATCACTCATCGGACCTCTACCACATACCAAATTTCATCGCAGATCGGAAGTAAAAAAGTTCTTTGTTTTTTTTGTTTTACCGGGAAGGTGTTTTGACCATCTTCCAGGTTACGTGGCGGCCAAACGGGACGGAATTTAAAAAATCTGTTCAGTTAGATACAAGATAATATTTTTTTACTATCATAATAAATAAAAACATTGCCGAATTATCTTGTAGAATGGCAGACAGGGATAGGTTTTGGAAAATGCGATTTTTATAACTTACGCTGACCTCGTGAACCTTGACCCTGACCGTGAACCCGGACAAAGTTTATATCGTTGTGCCAACACTCATCAACTCTACCCACATGACTAAGTTTCATCAAGATCGAAAGAAAATAATTGTTGACGACGACGGACGGGACACTTGGTCCGCTTTATTAGGTCATCTCGGTAGAGATGACCTAATAAAAAGGGTCTAAATTTTGTTGTTTTCTGTGTTGCAAACTAAGGGAGTGGGTATGCGACAGAGACAGGCAAACGATAGTTGGCGGGGAGACAGTCGGGTTAGGTCGGAGCCCGCTCTAAGGGGCGGGCCGGTACCCACCGCACTCCCTCCACGGGAACCTCATGGACCATACCTGGGGGCCGGCCAGCTTCATATGACGGGCCTGTTTGTGCTACAGCTGCTGGTCCACACTTTCCTTGCCATGCCTCGTATGCCTGCCTTTTGCCATGACCCCATGGCCTGCTTGCCCTTTTTGCATTTGGCCCCCATGTAACCATTCATCCATGTCAACCAGGACCATCTCTTCCATTGTGTTTTGCAAGGTACTGCCCTACAGGCAGCACGTACACGGGGACTACATTTGAGCAAGCCCCTGTGCGTTCATTGTTTTTGCATGCAGTCCATCTCCAGTTCATTCAGAGGAGCCAGGGACTGCATTGAGCAGCCGGCTACCTCCCTGTTCTTGCATAAAGGCCACTTTACAAATGGCCTGTGGGACGGGGCATGAGCCTGCCGTGTTAGGTGAGTTGCCTCCAGCAGCTGGGCGTATGAAAGGAACGAAGAAGAAGGTTCACCGGAAAGAAACACACAAGGGGGACCTTTTGAGCAGGCCCTGAGGACGACTGACCTTTTTCCAGGGGCTGGGCTGTTTTTGCACTCACCCACACAAACATGATTAACTGTGCTGTGCCTTTATCACCAAGGTGACAGGTCCTGGGCCATGGTTAGTGTAAATAGTTAAGGTAAAATGTTAAATAAGTTAACCCAACCTGTGTGTTCGTCTTTAGCGCCAGCAATTTTAGTTGAAGTCATCTTGTATGAGTCAGATAGTTACGCAGTGCAGGAGGTTTTATTTTTGGGGACACGTATAAAAAAATGTATCGCACTCAGGGATCCACAGGGTAAAATGTACTAGGGGAAAACTTACACATGCGGTCCACACGCCAAATTTTGACAACTTCGGGACAAGTCTGTAAAAAAGGGGAAGGGGTAGTGTTACGGAATCTGGGCAGCCATGAGCACTCAACATTCAGGTCCTTATAGAACAGTTATATCGGTTAAGTGTGTGTTTCTAGTTAGCGTACCATCATATTGTTTAATGGTCGTGATTAATCGTACGTGCGCTTGTGGATTATTTCCACGCTTATGGATTTGTACATCTTGAACAATAACGACAACAAACGGACACCTGCCTTCACTTCCTTTCCACCATCCGTCACCGCCGCCATAACACCGGCGTGTCAGCACGTGACGTGGGCGGAGTCCAGTGTGCTCGGCGGGTTTCCCTGGACGTTGGGTGTGCTTGTGTTTTCGCACCTAAATATGGTCACGAAACGCTTCGCTTTGCCTGCCGCGCCAAATAAGAGTATGCGTCATTTTCCACCAATGGGCGATGAGCGATCCGCGCCCCAAAAAAAGCGGACGAGAAATGGATTGATAATTGCGTCCCGTCTGCCTCGAGTGCGCGTCTGTCTGGGTCTGTGGCTGGCTGCATCGCGCGCATTCCGAGGCGTCACATCTGGCGCATTGCTGCGGGTGCGCATCGATAATCAGCTTCAAGGAGATCATCTTCTGTGTCGCTGGCCTGGCGAGCCGGAGAAGCGTGCCCAATGCCCGACGCTACCCTCCGTGACTTGGTGCTTGCCAGCGCGCCTCGTTTTGCGCGGTCGAGTTCCCGTTACCCCAAGATCGTCAATTACCACACGAGGTGACAGGTCCAAGCTCGCTTATCTTCCCTCAGGCCCGTTCTTCCCTCCGAAGCTGATTGGGGCAATAAAGACCTCGAGGTCCATCTCTTGTGTGTGTGTGTGTGTGTGCTTGTGTGTGTGTGTGTGTGTGTGTGCTGTATGTGTGTTGTGTGTGTGTGTGGTGTGTGTGTGTGTGTGTGTGTGTGTGTGTGTGTGTGTGTGTTGTGTGTGTCCGGCCCCGTCTATAAGTAAACAACTGTGCTAAGTGCATTCTTTCGCCTTCCCCTTGTACATTTGGCATTCTTATAGTCGGTTTTAAACTCCTCTTTTTTGTAAAATCCTCCCTTTCCCCTCATTGCTAAAATAAAATACCCCTATTGCTTGAAATGTCCCAGCCTCATTCTGTATTTCCTTATTTGCGCTTAGCACGGTGCGTGTTTGAGGGAATTGCGGAGATGGTAAAATTGTGCATTTGGACGACGGGCCTTGGTAAACCATCCGTCGGGTTACGCACGGTTCGAGCACGAGCTCGTCCGCTCGAGCCCCGTCGAGGGTGTTGAATTCCCCCGGTAGCTCGCCGCGTGGGTATTTAGTATTTTGAAGTTTGGCAATTCAACCCCATCCCACGCGCGTTGAATTAGTTGGCGATTCACGGTCCGAAGGACCCGTGACTCTTGGAGGTATCGAGCGTCACGATCTAAATCCGGGTGTTCGGTTGGAGCCGACTCTACTGCTCCCGAGCGGTCTGTGCTCGCTGCCGAGACCCATGGGCACCACACAATACCACATATTGAAGCAGTTTCACCACTTTAAAATCCACATCTTCGGTGTACGACTCTTAGCACCTTTTCTTTGAATCGATAATTTTCCCGATGCTGAGGTTTCGTACCTTCTGCCGTGCCGCAGTGCCTTGAGCTGTACTTCGTGCCCGGAGACATCCAGCATGTTCGTTGTTTTACTCATTTCTGCATATGCTTTGTCATGAGTATTTCTTAAACTAAAAACGAATTACAAAATTAAAGCTGCGCGAATCGAATTACAAGCAGTTCCGCACTCAGAGCAAAGTTCATTTGTCTAACTCGCGACAAATATAACATTTTGGGCGTCTCTGGGAACGGTGTTATGTTTTAATATGACAGTTTGGCGATTGCGCAATTGCCGTGACAAGGGAGCCGTTTCTTATTAGACCGTTTCGTTGGAACAGTGCGTGCTTGTGAATACTCAAGCCACTTGGTGAGTGCTCTCCAAGCTTGCTTGGTTATGTTCAGTTTCGGGAAAAAGTACACGTGCTTTACAATTCACATGAATTTGCCATACAGTTTCCGCCTGTGTTATCGGCGTTCCCGCGGGTTGCCAGGATAGCGGTGGCGTGCCTCGGGAGGATGACTTATCCCTGAAAAATGCTGCAAGGAATCATTTGTGCGATCCCCATATAAATCCACCTCTCAACTATATCGACAATCGATACAATATTAAAAAAGCAATAAGGTCCCATCTGACCACGGGGTTGGCCATGTTGTTCTCGTCTAGTGAAGGCATAGAGTATAGATCGCATTATTGTGTCTGTGGCTTGATACGTTTTGAATTGAATTTCAGCTAATTACCCATTAAAATTCTCATTTAAAAGAACACCGTTATCAATGGTGAATCTTGTTATTGTTCGTTTTTAATCACTGACGACTGTGTGACATTTGCACAGTGTGTACATATTGCAACTGATGTAGCCATAAAACTGGCATTACCACCAATGGCATTGGACACTGGTCTGCGTTGTTAGCCATAGTGTTGTTGTTGTGTTGATATCAACATTATAGGGCTTTCAGAATGTGAAAAAGACCCTCCCCAGGGGAGCTCAAAGTATCACCTTCATTTAGTAAGGGTTAGGATTACATGGACCCAGCTGTGAAGTTCTCTGTTCTCAAAGTTTTGTCTCCAAGGAGCTCTCTCAGGCATCGTTGCTGAAGCCCGGACAGCTTATCCAACATGCAAATAATTGTGATAATAGATAATTCCACGGGATGGTTTTTTAATACTTCTGCTGGGTTTCTTTTCATCATATTCCAAAGCTCAACCTATCACATGCGTCCAACTGTTGGCATTATACAGCTTACCAGGTTTTTTTTCACTTTCATTTTTGAGGATCTGGTATTTGTGTCATTTTCTTGATAACTGCATATGTTTAGTATTCAAAAATCTTCTGCTTATTAACAACCTCCATTTAGCAAATGCCCTATCTATCTCTTCTTATGTAACCTAAGTATTACTATCTGTCGCAAATGCTATTGTTTTTTGAACGTTTTACGCCGATGGAATTCATGAGGTCGTATCTGAGAAGTACTCATGCTTTCAGTCCATTGAACTTTGGAGTTAATGGTTCCCAACAAAATTATTACGGGAATTGGCGATGTCAAAGATTTCTTGCAGATTGCCTGTGCAGTCAACATACAAACTCTGTTGTGTGTTGTTGCCAGCTATTCTGGACTTGAGATTCGTTTTTTATTTGCGTTCCGTTCACTAAGGCATAACATATCACTCTTTGCTAAACGCATACCTCCACCCCTAACCTACCTCTTTTTCTGTTTTCCTCCCCCCACCCCCACACTCTCTCTGTCTGTCCCCTCCTTCACACCCCCCCCCCCACCCTCCGAATAACAATGCAAGTACTCTCTCCCAACACCTCTATTTGGCTCTCTCTCTCACGGTCTCGGTCTCCTCTCTCACACCCCTCCCATCCGCAGGTATATAGCAACATTTCGGAAGCCATTCCTCTGCCCACCTCCCCCTCTCTCGCTCTCTCTTTCTCTGGGCCTGTTTGTATGCAACCCAACTTTTGAAAAGTATAGTAAAAATTAATCGTTATTATGTTGAAAAGAAATCAACCAGTAAATGTATGAGACTCACAAAACACACCCAGGATTGTGGTGTGTGTGTGTGTTGTGTTGTGATGATGTGTGTGATGTTGTGTGTGTGTAGTGTGTGACTGTGAGGTGGGAGAGGGCGGGAATGGACATTGACAGAACCATTCCAAAAGCGATAATATCCAAACTAGAGGGGAGCACTCGGCTTAGAGTGCAAACTACTCCGCCGGCCAATACGACTGGGTCACATCAAGTGCAACCTGATCATTTCATATTCATTAAACTATGACATCAAACAGTGCTGACAGTTCATAGTTCTTTCATCAACATCTTTTTTTTGGGGGGTGGAGGGGGGGGAGGGTTGGAAATCACTTAAAAACATGTAGAAATAGCAAAAAAAAAAAATTCAAATATTTTTTCCAAAATGGCGCCATAGCGGCCATATTGGATTTTCGACCAAGTCCAAAATTTAATGGCAATGATCCTTGACCATACCTAACCCCCCCCCCCACCAAGTTTCGTCGAAATCCGTCGAAGGAGTTTTCCGTAATACTGTTCACAAAAAACAAACCAAACAAACAAGACAGTTCATAGACTGGTACTTATGAAATTCGTCAACTTGACATACTGCACCTTGTTCTTAATAAAAAGCTGTCTCTAGGAGAAGGTAGCGACGCAAACCAGCAAAGTTTCTACGATGATTCTGTACCATACCCAAAATCAATTTGTTTGACACTACCTGCTTTGAGATTGCAACTAATGCCTGCCACTTGAACGGTGTTAATGACATTGTACTCTCCGTTCTCGAGATTCATTTGTTTGATACGTGACCTTGACCTTTTGACCGGATTTTGAACCAAAATCTAATCAGCCTAGCCATCCACCTCCTGAATCAGCTTGGTGTATTTGACATTGGTTAGCTCTTCCGTTCTCGAGTTATTCATTGTCCAACTTCAATCGAAGATGTTGACCCTCACTGTGCTTGACCTTTGACTCGACAATCTATCACTTGCATCCCTCGACACTGTCGTATTTACATTATCTATCTCATTCGAGTTCACGTGAGCAACACCAAACACATAACACCAAACAAATCGAATCACAATATCACGATTTAGATTCTAAGTAAGAGTCATGACGATTCTGTCAACTTACTTGCCGCTAATAAGCGTCTCTGAAAAGTGCGCACCAGGTTCTACGATGATTTCTGTACCAAACCATCAAAATCGAAACTATTTGACCTCACTGACCTTGGACCGTGACCGGATTTTCGACCAAAAATTCTATCAGCACTAGCCATCACCCTTCCTGAATCACGCGTGGTGTAATTTACATTGGTAGCTTCTTCCAAGTTCTCGAGTTATCGGCCTACAACAAACACAAACAAACAAACAAAACAAACAAAAAACAGCAAACGAAGGAGTCATCAATATACTTACGAAATCTTTAGATTCGTAAGTAACAAGCAGTCATAGAATCTCTCTCTTTT
>JAXMNL010000061.1:220038-230715 GCA_035128595.1 Eptatretus atami | reverse complement strand
TATTTGCCCGTCGAATGTACACTACTGTAGACTACCACACGCCTCTAGCGGCGCGAACACCTATTGCCTTGCGGACACGTGACTACCAAAACCACTCCTCACGCCTCCACAACGCTCCCCGCGTATGCCAATACACCACATGCGGTGTATAAACACGATTGGGTTTGATTTCTATCTTGTGAATGTTTAACGCTGTGCGGTGTATAAACACCATTGGGTTTGTTTCTATCTTGTGAATATTAAACGCTGTGCGGTGTATAAACACCATTGGGTTTGATTTCTATATTGTGAATGTTTAACGCGTGTGCGGTGTATAAACACCATTGGGTTTGATTTCTATCTTGTGAATATTAAACGCTGTGCGGTGTATAAACACGATTGGGTTTGATTTCTATATTGTGAATGTTTAACGTGTGCGGTGTATAAACACGATTGGGTTTGATTTCTATATTGTGAATGTTTAACGCTGTGCGGTGTATAAACACGATTGGGTTTGATTTCTATCTTGTGAATATTAAACGCTGTGCGGTGTATAAACACGATTGGGTTTGATTTCTGTCTTGTGAATATTAAACGCTGTGCGGTGTATAAACACGATTGTTAATTTCTATCTTGTGAATGTTTGACGTGTGGGACAGTGTTTATCTCGCTGTCTATCTTACAGAGTCCCGCATCGTAAGGACAGAATAACACGAAATATGAGACACAGACTCGGCACATTACAAAGCACCGTTCGCGGAAACCGGAAGTGATGTAATAACGACGGTCCTGTTACCTCACGGTAAGTGACCAGAGGCCGGATCTCCATTTCATATTATTATTCAGGTTTTGGCTTCTGAGTGGAAGAGGCAAAGCCAAGAAGTGAAGTAGAATTCTTCTTGCATTCGCTTTGACTTTACATAAAACTTGTTCACAACTGTATACTTGCCAACGAGACCGTGGTACGTGTAAGCGCCGCACAGCTGATGATTTTGACGCAATTTCCGGTTACGTCGGCCTGGATTCGGGATCAGCGAAACAATAACGTAAATCACGATAAAAAATTTTTTGATGATGCGGGAGATATCTTTATTAAAATTAACTTTGGGGGAAAAATAATTGAATAAATAAATAATAAACGATCACTTCTGGTCAAGAATAAAAGAAATTAAAAGTTCCGGAAAGAGTTTCAAAATCAATCCCGGTAATGTTAAATACAAAATAAACACTTCCTGTCATGAAAAAAATCACTTTCGGAAGTATAAAATTAACTTTGGGAAAAAAATAATTGAATAAATAAATAAACACTTCCGGTCAAGACTCCCGGCATGCATCATTCCCATGACAAAAACGAAACAAAAAAAAACCAGAAGCAAACAAAAACGGAAGCAAAATGGTCATAGCCAACGACACGGATTCACAATTGCCAGGGAATTGTGTTGTTTTTTTGTTCTTTCCTATTCTCTCATGTGCACGCATTAAGTAATATTCACAAGATAGAAATAAAACCCAATCGTGTTTATACACCGCACAGCGTTTAAAAACAACCAGAAGCAAAAAGTCATAGCTAACGACACGGATTCCAAATAGCCAGGGCTATTGTGTTGTTGTTGTTGTTGTTTCCGATTCTCTCACGTGCACGCGTTAAGTATGAAGCTCACTTCGTTCGCTATTATCTCATCATTATTGAGAATTTTAATCGTGTTGTAGTGTTTCTTGTAACACAATTCAGAGAGAGAACTCATGTTCCTTCCAGTCTCCTCCAGTCACGACGATGCGCGATGATCCGAGATCTCTCCGGTGAAGATCACAAAACGAACACCCTGGGATCCACGAGAGGCTTCGATGGAGGAAACACGGTCGATCCGAGAGGATGTCCCTCAAACCGCGGGTCCATGGTCGGTTCACCCGAGGATGAGGAGTCCGGACCCGGTACGTGACGTTCACTCCGTACCGACATCTTGTGGTTCCTGGAAGTTTAGTATTTACTTCATGGATTGTTTGTGTTTCAGATCCTGTTATGAAGGTGAAGGTCGACTCCGAGTTTGTCGATGATTCGTTCCCTCCATATGAAGGTTTGAACCACAAACTCATTCTTCATGTTTGCACAGTGGTTTATTGTTTATAATGATAATTATAAATAATAAACTCGGTATCTGCGATCGCCAAGGTAAACCTACCCTGGCCTCCCCCATCTTACCCTTGGTGATCGCCCATGACTTACCCTGGGCAGCTGGGCTCATAATCCAGTGATGGCAAATGTTTGTTTCGACCGCCATTCGACCTTGACCATCAACATTCAGGGATAAAGTGTGAATTAAGAAAAAAATTGTTTAAAAACAATTGTGAAAAATGTTAAAATCTATAATTGGGTCATGACCTGAAAAATTAGGTCGAGGTGTAAAAGGTCATGTCAATGCCACGTCTTTTTATTCTTTACTGATGCAAAATGTCATTTCGAAAGTCCCAGCCGGATCCGAGAAAAAGCTCGATACAGCTCAGACATTGATACAGGTCAGACATTGATACAGGTCAGACATTGATACAGGTCAGACATTGATAGACATTGATGCAGCTCAGACATCGATACAGCTTGGACATTGACACAGCTCAAACATTGATACAGGTTGGACAATGATACAGCTCAGACATTGACACAGCTCAGACATTGATGCAGCTCGGACATCGATACACCTTGGACATTGACACAGCTCAAACATTGTGCAGTTCGTACATTCAAACAGCTACGCGACTCTCACTCGGTTACCACAGCGTTACCGTCCTTCACCTGAGTCGACGTACGCGTCCCACACATGAACCCGAGAAATCTCAAAGAGCGACCAGCCCGGGATCCACGAGCGGCCTCCGATGGAGGATACGTGGTCGGTTCATGGTGGGTTCACCCGAGGACAAGGAGTCAGACGCCGGTACGTGACGTTTCATCCGTACCGCGAACTTCGTGTTTCCCGTGCTGATCCTATGCTGTGTACCAACACAGGAACTCAATTGATTTAGTGAATGTCACGATGTCTGGAGCGGAGCCGGAATTGAATTGTGAATGGAAATCCCATCCAATGAAATGGTTACCTCCTCTTGTACATGTATGACATCATTTCATACCTCGTCACTTCATTCATCATTCGATTCCCTCTTTCAATCTCGTTTACAACAAAATGCAGATGAAGATTTACTTGTGAATGGGCCTCTGCACGGCAACTAATGGCCTGTTTTGAGGACTGCAGTGGCAGCTTTACCGTCCTTGAGGAATCACTGGATGAGAAAAGAACAAGACAGTTTACCTTTGCTTTCGGAGGAAAGGTATGCGCACTGATGCAATCACCTTCCCTGTGCATCACCATGGTTTGGGAGTTTATAGCTGTTCTGTCCCAACCTTATTTGAGGCCAATTATGTCAATATTATACTTTAAACATGTGAAGGGGTGACTAGTTTCGACTAAACCAGTCGGCTGTTTAAAGCAGAGTTGGGTGAGAGTTTGTACTACCAGGAAAACTAATTAATTCTGCCGCAATGGATGGAAGTCACAAGTTCAAGGTCAACGTTTTGACCGCAAAGAATGAATTTTTCACGAAATTTTGACCTGAAGCTGTGACCTCGACCTTTGACCTGCTGTAAAAGAACTGTTTGAAAACCATTGTCATGGGGAATAAGGTGTGGTTTATACCGACTCTAAAGGGATACCCAGTGGTTGGTTTAATGGTTTGGGTGGTGGGGCTTTGGTTTACTTTGGGTCCTGAGTTTAAATCCGCACTGGCTGTTGAATTAATACCAGGTGGGGTTGACTCAGGCTTGTCATCCCTTTCTGAGTTTTGGCAAAGTGATACAGCTGCTGGGATGATGGAGCCGTTTGAGTATACTGTGTCAGAGTGGTCACCTGTCAGGAATTGTGTGTCAAATAACCCAGGAGACTGCTGTAGCCAGCATGGATGCTCTCTCTTGTACAGAGTGTGGTCTTCATGGATGGATCATAACGGACACGTTTAACAAACCATTACCCTTCACGAAGGGTCAGGGCGACGTGACTCTCATGAGCACCTGGCTAATTAAATTAATCGTTATAGTTAATCATAAATCTTTTAAATTGAGGAAAGGTGAAAATGTAATGTTTAAAGCTTAATTCGTGTTTGGTTTTACCAGCAAATACTACCTGTTGCTTCGCTGATGGAATATTCAAGGAAGAGGGAGAGGAGGAGGGGAGGAGGGAAGGAGGTGGGGACGGAGGAAAGGAGGGATGGGAAGATAGAGGAAGCAGAGGGAGGTGAAGCCGGGATGGAGGTGAGAGGGGAAACAGGGAGAGAGGAGGGACGGGAAGGATAGAGGAGGAAAGAGGGGTATGAGAGAGAAGCGATGAGGGGTGAGTGGAGAGAGGGATGGGATCGGAGAGAGAGACCAAGAAGTGAGGGAGAAGGGATAGGGATGAAGAGAGATGGGATACGGGGTGGAAAGAAGACGGGAGAAGGGGGAGGGGAGGGGGGATGCAGGAAGATGTGACGCTGAGTTTAACACCCATACTGGAGACAACACACATTATTTTATGAATCACACGTCTGTGAAACACCGGGATGACAGTTTTTTAGGCTGGGTCGGGATTTCAAACCCAGGCGAGGACAGCTGAGGGAGATATGCGTACCTCTTTGGGCTGTCCGTGCCGTGATCTGGTATTTGATTGCTGTTGAGGGAGGGGGAGGCGGTGTGAGGGGGAAGGGGCATCGTGAGGAGGCGAAGGCAAGCTTGAGCGGCGGAGAATGGCAGCACGAGGGAAGGGGGAATGTTTTCATTCACTCATTTCAAAAAGCGGAAAGGTTCAAACCAAAGCAAAACAATGAGCTTCACAGCGAAGCGAGGTTGATTTTTGCTCACTGCCATATCAGAATGGAAGCAGCAAGGATGAGGGGTGGGTTGTTGTGCGGGTGGGGGGGGGGGGGGGGGGGTGGCATTTTTATTATTCTTGTGTTATTAAATATGTTTTTCCTTGTGTTTTTATTTTTGTATTTTTTTTTTTTATTTTTTTTCTTGCTTTTTTTTTATTTTGTTTTACTGTTTTTGAAGATGAATGTCAGCTTGACTTCAAAGCAGAGGGAAAATGACCCCGGGAAAATGATAGAGTGAATGGAGCAGAAAATGTTTGTAATACAAAGTGCGTCGTTTGATTAAATCCGTAAGCCAGTCACCCTTGACGTTTTACGCCAACCGTATGCCCGTTTTTGAAAAATTTGTCTAAAAACGCTGGCACACGTTGAATACGTTAATGGGTAAGTTTTGATAACATTGAGAGCACGCTGAACACTGCCTATGTTCGTTTGCACGCTGGCTTTAAACGTTGTTACTTTTCGGTTGTCCTCAATTTTTGCTCTTGAAATTTCACGACGTATGCCGGCGTAATGACTCACTACGTTCCACTACACTGGCCATAGTTGTAGGCAACGTTATGCGATCGTTGACAGACGTCACACGATGTTACTTGTAAGTTAATCATAAGCTTGAGACCGCCGAGGTATGTTTAGCGTACCCGAAAACTTTAATTCGCTAGCCTAATGAGTAACGTGTTGTAAGCAACGTTACGCGCTCGTTGACCACACGTCCGACAACACGTTTACTTTTAAGTTACTCATAGGTGAAAGACGTCGGTATAAATGCTTAGCGTGCCTGAAATTATTTAATAACCTAATCAGTGACATGTTTGCTAACACGCTACGCAATCGTTGCAATACCTTCGACACTCTTGCTTGAAAGTTACTGATACGTCGAAATCAATGCCGAGTTATTGTTTAGCGGCAAATGAGGCTTTTTTTTCTAACTATGAGTGACGTGCTTTGCACCTGTGGGTGTAAGCACGCTCCGCCGCAATACTGGCGTATGTAGACGTATTTGACGTTTACCGACGACTACAGAACTTACGAACGAGTTTCCCAACGCACAGATACCAGATAATGGATGTTTAATGGCAAGCCGATAGGGGAATTGGTTAAAATAAAAAGGGGTTTCACAGAGGAACCCGTCAGTGTGGGCAGACTCATAGACGAGTACATGTCATTGACATTACGAGAGATGGAGTATCCGGCAACGATGACACTACAATATCTACCTGTCCTCCACATCAGCATCCCCTCATCGATTTGGCACTGCACCAGTTGCGTGCCAAGAAACCGAGAGAAGAAGACCGTGAACGGAGGAAAAGGTACTGGGTGACACCATGGATCGGGAATTTTGATTTGGCACGATAAGAATTTGCACCGATAGAACACCAGTTGATTTGCAACCGATAAGAACACGTTAAAGGTAAACATTTGCGATTGTTTTGGCGCAAGCGTCTATTTCAATAGTGGAGTTTGAGGCGATTTAGCAACGTTCAATAGAAACGCTTCAAATTTCCGAGGCGCACCAGCGTCAAAAAACAAGGCGAGTGACAGCAATTTAAATCGTTTCATTGTAAACATTAAAATAAGTTGAGTGGCACCGTTTTTAAAAAGTCGTTGGAGTGTAAAAAAATCAATTGTTAGCGCAAGCGTCTACTTTCAAATAGTGGAGTTGCAGCCATTTAAAATCTTTGAGTGGCAGCCTATGAAATAGCAAACCCAAACGTCACCGGCAAAGATAAAAACTGCCGCACAGAATATGCGATAAGTTAGGCTAATCGTTTGGCATAGGTTGTGAACGCCGGCTACAAGCGATATTATTCGTTGGTATAACGTATCTATAGGTATCGAAAGCGCGCTTATGTACATTATTAGTACTTGAGCTTGTCCACTCGTTATGAATACAACCTAAACGTAAAAACAAGCCATAGCTCATTGTTTGAACAAACCCCCAAAAAATTAAGCCGCGAAAGAACTTCGAACAGTGGTGCAAAGAATGTCTCCTACCGTGGAAACACGCGGACGCAAGGAAGGATCCATCATCACCCACACCTCCCCCCATCACACTCACCTACTACTGGCCAACATGAAACAAACTACTACTAATACGATACTGATACTGATACTGTTACTAGCTGCATCGACATCGACTCAAAAAGGAGTCGAAAACACTGATGGGTTCCCCCTGTTGAAAGACCCATTTCTTATATACCATTCCCCAAAACCGCTGGAACACGTCATTATATGGCAAGTTTGTAAGTAGAAACACGTTCATTTAGTTTTTTTGCGACCGGAAGACGTCAATGAATAAGTCTACATACGTCAATGTGCGTTGGGACTACGTAAAGAATTGGTTCAAAGCAACGTCAAACAATAAGTTAGAAATAAGTTTTCGCGTAAAAAAGACATTACCGCGAACGTGTTTTCGACTTTATGAGTAGCTTACAAGTAGCCTTTGTCGACGTGTGTAGCGTCCACATATCCGTTGTTGTAACAACTTATTCTCGCATTGCGGAACGTGTGGTCATACGCCAAAGTACGTGGTCGTAAAATTTTGAAGCATGTTTAAAATTACTTGAGTACTCCACTTACTACGACGTATGTAGCGTACTTTAGGCGTCTAATTCAACGTATACCAAACTTACCGCTACCGTATTCGACGTGGCGCCAGCGTTTTAGACACATTTTTCTTAAGGTCGGCAATACGCTGGCCAAGAATCGCCAAGGTGTGGGACTGCGATGTTTGACACTTCCATTTTCTTTGCGGCGGTTATGATTTGAATCGTTTGTGCGTCAGCCTTTTAATGGCTAACGCACGTCAATCGTCGCGATACGTGCAGCGCGGCTAATGCAATAAGTTAGACTACGTTGGGCAATAAGGTTGTGTGGCCCGACAAGCAGGTTCAGATACGTTGGTATAAAGTTAGCTATAAAAACACAACGGAAACGTCTGTTCCATTACTAGAATACGTTAATACAAAAAGACCAAGTCGTTATGATACGTCCGAATCTTTTAAAAAAAAACATCAAAGTTCAACGTAAGCCAGCGTTTTACATACATTTTAAATACGTTGCCCTCGTGGCTAAAAACGTCAAGGTGTGCTGGGCCTTAAGGAAGCGACGGGTACTTCTACTGGTGGAATCAAAAGCTCAAATTTTTTTTAATTTTGGTTTTTTTTGTTGCCAGCCGCACACGAATGCGAAAAGGTGGAGTAGCAAGTTTGTTCACTTTGTCTGTCGTCAGTCTGTCGACAAACATCAAGTTTATGTTCGAGGAGGACATCTCCATTTCAGTTGACAGTTATATTTTGAACATTACTTGGGAAACAATCCTGTAGTTTATCAAAATACTTTGGTGGATGAATCCGTCCCCGGTCGCACATTTGCACAGAGGAGGAGGAAGAGTAAATCGTTTTAAATCTTCCTGCAAATTGAAACAAATTGAAAATCATTCCAAACAGGAAGCATAATGTTTTTAAGGAAAGTATAAAGACACAAACGACAGTGTTCGCGTCTCCACCATCGAGGCACGAAGCGAGTGCACCAGTTACCCCACCCGGAGATTCAAGGCATGAAAGAAAATAAAGACACCAAATGTTGCCCTTTGTGGTGTTTTATGGGTGAAACCTGCAATGCCCTTCAGCAAGTATTCAACACCCCTCGACTTTTTTCACCATTTTGTTGTGTGAAGCCTGACTTCAAAATGGATTAAATTTAAAATGTTTTAGTCACTGATTAACACAAAATCACCCCAACGACAAAGGGAAGACATTTTTAAAAAAAATTTTTTTACAAATTAATGAAAACTGAAAAAGCTGAAACTGTCCTTTCCCTCAATGTGTTTCACCTCTAAGTCTAAGCATAAGACAGTTGTCTTGAGCCCCGCTGACAGCAGCCGGTGCCTTGTGTCTCAACTAGGGATACAACTTTTTTGCCAACTCCATAGTCTCTGTATCATATTCTGATGAGCTTTTGCTAAGAAAACAATGAAAATCAATTGTTTTTTTTGTATTTGTTTAAAAAAAGTTCAGCCCATGACTAACTTTGAAATTTTATACTCAAGTTGCATTTGGGTGGGATTTTCCAAAAACTAGACCTGTTTAATTTCTTATTTAACTTTAAAAAAGCTTACTACCCTGCAAGACTGCTTTTGAATTCCTTGACAAATCATGGAAACAAGAGCATCAAAACTAATCATCAGCAGAAGCAATCAATGCTGTGAGCGATGCAATTAGGTCAATGCCAAGTGCAATGCAAATTTCAAAGTTAGTCATGGTGAACTTTTTGAAACAAATACAAAAAAACATTGATTTTCATGTTTTCTAAGCAAAGCTCATCAAGAATATGATACCGGACTATGGAGTTGCAAAAAAAGTGTATTCCCTAGTCTCCACATGTGGCGAGGTGGCTGGTAGCGGTAGCTGGTGCTATACTTGTTCGCACGGAGCAGGAGCGAGGACCGGTGTGGACTATGGAGGTTCTCCTCATCACTCCTCATACTAACAGCTCACTGAGGATTGGGGTGAAGCGTGACCTTGCCCCTTCCGGAACTTGCATTTGGACGATGCTGAGCAGGCGCACGCATGGTAGTTGGCGAAGGCAACGGTGGCTTGTGATGGGTTGAGGCTGTGCGAGAAACTTGAGGAGCTCCCAAGACTCGTGCACCTCTTCCTGGAGTGACGTGGCAGCAACTGTCAAATCGGTCGTGGCCATGCTTCCCCTTGCCCTGTGAGATGATAGGGGACAGGGGAGGGCGTGCTGTCGTCACCAACCATGAAGCTCACAACACAGGCAGCCTCGCATGCCTCGAGGTCCCCCGCTGTGTGCCTGCAATGGTTTCCTTTACCTGCAATTATGACAATTGATGGGTAAATTACAAGGCTAAAAATAAGAGCAAATTGCAATGATTTGTAGTACTCAATGAAATAATTTGCTTAGAGATCTGTAGTAACAGGTAAAAACAATATCGAATAATATTAGTATTGATATTATATGTTTATACTTACACTATTGACGGGCCAGCACGATGGCGGACCACAGTCTTGAGAAGCGCCGAAGTTTTGCCTTCACCCACTGCTCCCTCTCATGTCATTTCGCGGCGCGTCACCGCTCTTGTTCCTTTTGTCGAGCAGGTGTGCGGTGTCTCGCAGGGACTTTTGAACCACCCTTGA
This sequence comes from Eptatretus atami, assembly GCA_035128595.1. Lineage (NCBI taxonomy): Eukaryota > Metazoa > Chordata > Myxini > Myxiniformes > Myxinidae > Eptatretus > Eptatretus atami. The sequence goes on along the minus strand of JAXMNL010000061.1, from coordinate 220,690 downwards.
AGGTGCTCGACAGACTCCCCATGGCCATTGCCTGATCCTCCCAGGAACCTTTGCCTTCTTGTCCTCAAAACAGAGTTCGACAACCCTCACGACTCTCCGTGCCTCACTGCCCTCCGGACATTACATTGGCGACGAGTCTGTTTCGGATCAACGTGTGCAGAGTGCCTGGTTTTTCCTCGGTATTGACTTGGAGTCTTTGGCCGGAGCAATTGGCTGTCGGGTGCGCGGAGCGCCGGGAAAATCAGCGCAGCGCAGAACTCGTGGTTCGAGTTCGATCACCTCGCGAGGAGCCCAGGGAAGCGCATCGCGAGTTTCGCACGCCCACGGCCGCACGCACAGTCTTCGGTGCGGGTCGAGTCTTGCAGCCAGACATCTCGCCGTCGCCTGCGAATTCGCGTCGAGTGAACGGCAGGACGGCTCGGAGATCGTTTTATTTCTGATTTGCAAGCCTCGGGAATGGTTTCTGCAATGCCACGGCTAAAGGACGAGGACATTACATTCAGCTCGGAAGCGGCGTCGGCTGTCGCACAGACTCTGAGAGATGTCCGGAGCCTCGATGGCCAGTGCGCGGCAGGTGATCCGGAGGTCAGCGCGGTGTACCAAGCGCCCACGGCCGCACGTACAGTCTTCGGTGCGGGTCGTGACCGAACGT
>JAXMNL010000061.1:192786-205455 GCA_035128595.1 Eptatretus atami | reverse complement strand
AAAGAAAGATAGCCCACCTTTATTGAAGCACGTGTCTACAGTACAGAATCAACATAGGACGGAAAATTGTACGTTCCGCTTCGACTGCACGGAATTGCCGCAAATCAGAACAAATCCTTTCATAACGTCATTTCGGATCAGAGTTCGAATAAAAATCACATCAAAATCACGTTGTGTCCCGTTCCGTCCGCCATCGAAAGTTGTCGCGCTCATATCACAAAGGCATCATTGAAACGAACTGAAGTTGATGAAATCATTCGACAATCGCTCCTAATTAATGGCCAACAAAATCCAGCTTAATCGTTGTTGTTTCCTGATAGTTTTTGCTCATTATAAGCTAGAGTTGTATTCTGTTTGTGCGGTACAAGTACAAATGGCGTGTTGTCGATAGCAGAGACCCAGCAGGCAATCAGAAGCAAAGCCACCCCCCGACAGACTCTCCAATATAAGCATTATGGCCCTCCTGAAACACAAGGATACAGCACGAAAACGAATTATAACACTGGTGATGGAACTGTCAGAACAACCTATACACCCGCACCAATGACCAGACGTCCACACCGTTGTTTAGTCTGGAATCAGAACAACGGCAATGGTGTGATGATGAAAAATTGTGAAGTTCCAGATACTAGACTTTTCAATGTTATCACCATTGATAGGGCAACAACATAGTAGCACGAATCTAAACGTTGTGAAAACTTTGATTATAACAAAACGAAGTGGACTCAGTGTAGATGACAAAACATAGCGAAGATTGGTTCAGGTGGAAGCCAGATACCGGTGCGGTATCATCGGATACAAATAATGAAACGGTCAGGCTGGCGAGGCAGGCGCTCGCACGTGAGGTGCTGCTCGAGTATATGGAGACCTCCATGGAGAGGAAGACCTGAGTGATGTGAAGAATTCCACAATGACATCCTCAATTTTTCATTGAACGCCAGTTTTCTCCTTCGCCCTAAAGTACGAAACCACATAGGTTGTTTTTTGTTTTTTTCTCGGGATCAACAATTTCAAAACGTCCAACGTACACGTGCCGAGCTGGATCAGGTGAGCTGTTATCATGTCCAGCTGTATGAGTTGTCCGAAGTCTGAATACAGTGTCTAGCTCTTATAAGTGTCCGACGTAAAAGTGTCAATGCTTTTACAATGTCCTAGCTGTATCAGGTCTGAGCTGTAAATCATGTTCTGAGCTGTACAATGTCTGACCTGTAACATGTCTGAGTGTATCAAATGGAGCTGTGTCAATGTCGGAGTGGTATCAAGTCCACCTGTATCAATGTCCTACCGTATCAAGTCCGAGCTGTACAATGCCGAACTTATCAATGTCCGACACGTATCATAGTCCGAGCATAAGTCCACCGTGTACAATGTCCGAGCGTATTAATGTCCAAATGCGATCAAGTCTGACCGTACAATTCCGAGCTGTTATCATTCCAAGCTGAATCAGTGTCGAGAGTATCATGGTCCAAGCTGTACAGGTCCACTCTATCAATGTCCGAGCTTACAAGTCGTGACCTGACTAATGTCGACCTGTACAAATCTGACCTGTATGCAATGTTCAGCTGTAATCAATGTCTGAACTTTTTCTCGGATCCACTGGGACTTTCGGAATACAATTTCTCATCATCAAAGAATAAAAATACGTAGGCATTGGACATGACCTTTCCACCTTGAACCTAACTCAGCGCAGACACAAATATAGATTAACATTTTTCACAATCTTTTTTAAAACATATTTTTCTTGCATCACACTTATCCTGAATGTTGAAGTCAAAGGTCAGACATGTCAGGCAAAACAAACATTGCCACCACTCCGACATAAAGCCCAGGTAAGTCAGGCGATCAACCAAGGGGTAAGATGGGGAAGGCAGGTAGCTACCATGGCATTCCCAGATACCAGTTTATAAATAAATATCATGATAAACAATAAACTAGTGTGAACAGAAAATGAGTGGGTCAACACCTTCGATGGAGGAAACGAATCACATCAACAACGTCGACAGCCTTAGCAGCAGTTCCACAATAGAACGAAACACAAACATCACACAAAACTAACATCCAACCCAAAAATCTTGCCTTCGAGCGAACGCACGATACCGGTCCAGACCCTCATCCCGGGAAACGACCAATGGACATCCCTCTCTGAGGAGATAAGGATCCAGACGTTCCTCCCTGAGGAGATAAGGATCTGTGGACGGTTCCCTTGAAAGAGATATGAGTCCGTGACAGGTTCCCTCCTGAGGAAAAGAGTCTGGACGGTCCCTCTCTGAGGAGATCAGAATCCAAGGACGGTTCCCTCGAGGGAGAAAGGACCATGGCGGTCCCTCTCTGAGAGAAATAGAGTCCGGACGTCCCTCCTGAGGGAGATAAACACTGTCCACAACTTAAAGCATCACCAAGATAGAAATCAAACCCAATCGTGTTATACACCGTGAGACGAAGCCCGGCCACCGACCCACCCATCCGTGACGGTCACGCCCTTCACCTCAACAATTAAGAGACGAAAACAATCTTGTCTAATGAAATAAAAATTAAAATAAATTAATTTGTTATTTGATAAAGCACAGATGTGTGGTTTATCATCAGTGTCCCCACCGTCTCCCATTCGCTACCACCTCCCTAGCCCACCGCTCCGCTACCCAGCACTCGGCCACCGTCTCCTCTACCAAAAAAATTCTCCACGAGTAGTGCTCCTGTGTGAAATTTGTCTCAATCCGACAACACTGCGGAAAAACACGAAATTCCTGTGGGACAACAGACAGACAAGACAAACAGAAACAAACAAAACAAACAAACAAACGCCCCAAATGTAATTCCCTCTCGTTTGCCGAGGTAAAATGGGACGATGAGTAATTAAAAGTGAATTTGTTTAACCCAACACTGCCAAGTCAAAAGATTCGCTATCGTGAGAACAGGATCCACAAGCGACCAATCAAGTTGACTTTGGAGAAAGGGGTGGGGAAGGGGCACGGTTTGGGACGGGTGTAAAATTCATGTAAATTTTAGGGAGTTCGGTCCCGCTTACGGAGTGTAACAGGGTGCGGTTCAAGAATTTCGGTAAAAATAGCGTCACATGGGTCAAAAAAGTCCCCAAACAAGTAAAATGTAGCAGGAACAAAACAAGTTAACAAGAGATTATATTATTTGGATGATCAGAAGGTTTGTAGTATTTGGTGTTGTGTCTCTCCATTGATTAATGTTATTATAATTTGTACTGAATTTAATCCTTCATGAATATTCTTTCTGCGCAACAATGTTTTAGTTTTGTTAATGTAGCCACGGCAATAGTGACAGTAACATATTAAAATAATCATTGGGCGAGTTCCCTTCTGCAAGTGAACAAGTCATCAAAAACGGTATAGCCGTTAGCCTCAGGTTTGCGCATATTCGTTGCTACGTTATGTGCCGTCGCAACAGTTGTAATAGTGCCGTTGTTTTACTCGATTTTGATTCCGGCAAGGATATTCTAGGCACAAGAGTATATAAAACATCAAATAAAAAAATGGGTTATAATGAGTGAGACAAAGGAAGTAGAGGGTGCATCCGAGCTAATAAAATAACACTATAGCACGCCATGTAACACTGTTGAAGATCCTAACGTGCGCTTAACAGCTCCCCCTTCTCGGGTTATAACCCGCTAGTTCGGCCACAGTCTCGTCACGCGTCCAAAAATCACTCCAACGCCCTGGCCGTACCAGTTGGATAATAGACCCGGCTACAGACTGTTATCAGAGACCGACGATCGCCAGTCGTACCTGTTGGTATATACAAATCAGCGATTGTTCCTCAGCGCGATACGAATAAATCAACGGCGGCAACTTTTTTAATAATCACCAGATATGGAAACACGACACAAGCAACGCATCACGATCGTTAATAATCATAACCCCTTACCCGGGAGCACGGATACTGGTTTCGAAGGGAGCCAGCAAATATAAGTAAAAATTATAAAAAAAAAATAAATAATAATATAAAAAAAAAAATTATAAAAAAAAATTTATAAAAAAAAAATAAATAAAATAAAAAATAAAAAAAATAAAATTTATATAAAATAATATTAAAAAATAAAAAAAAAATTTATTAATCAATTAAAAAAAAATTTATAATAAAAAAATAATAAAAAAATATAAAATAAAATTAAAAAATAATATATATAGAAATTTAAAATAAAATTAATAAAAATAATTAATAAAAAAAAAAAAATTTAATAATAAATAAAAAAAATAATTAATAAAAAAAAAATTAAAAAAAAAAAAAAAAAAAAAAAAAAAAAATAAATTAAAAAATATAAGAATTAAAAAAAAAATAAAAATAATATAAATAGAATAAAAAAAAAATTAATTTAAAAATTAATAATAAAAGAATATAAATAAATAGATTAGAATAATATAAATTTAAAAAGATATTATTTTTAAAATATAAAAATTTTATTAAAAAAATAATATATAATAAAAAAAATAAATAAAATTATAAAATATAAAAAAATAAAATAAAAATTTTAATATATATAAAAAAAAAAAGATAATAAATAAAATTTTTATAAACAAAAAAAAAATAAATAAAAAAAAAAATAAAAATTTTTATAAACCTATAATAATTAATAAAAAATAAAAAAAAAATATAATAAAAAAAAAAAATAAAATTATATTATAAATTAAAAAAAAATAAAACCTCGCCTGGATACATGCATACAAGACACGGAGGTACTTGGTAGTGCCTCATGGAGAGAGGAAAAGTGCGAAGGCACGAATGGCGGCTCGTGACAAGCCGATGGTGTCTGGATTCGAGCGCCCCATTCGAGCAGCACGGGAAAGATGCGCTCGACCCTATCTGGCATCACTCACGCATGCCGCTGGCAAGAGGCGCTCGTACCCATCGGCATCGCTCAGCGCATGCCGCGCGGCAAGATGGCGCCGCCCTCATTGCATCGCTGCGCGCATGCCGCATGCAAATGGAGGCGATTCTCCGTGTCCGCACCCTCAACCACCAGGCTCGGGCGCGTCCAGCCCTTGTAAACGTGACAGGCACAGAGCGAAAATCTATGGTGTTCCAGCTGGCTTCTCACAAGGTCCCGTATTAAATAACAGGCCTGCTGGCACCAGACCAGGCCAATCTGGGTGTTGGACTCCGCAGGTGGATCGACCGGAATCAAAAGACTGTCGAGCTGTCCAGGGAGTAAGGACACTAAGGCTCGTGCTGACTCGGAAACTGGGCCACCTGCAACCTGGATCATGGCCAAGGAGGAAACAGCTCGTCGAGTCATCCCACTAAGCAGATCGCACACAGGCAAAAGCAGTTCCTTCCTTGCCTTTCGCGGCGGGCCCTGTCCGGACCGCCCCAGGGACCCTGATGCTCCATCATTCGTAGTTTGCCAACAGCTCTCGCCAATGTTCTGGCACTCCTTCTGGCTGACGATCTGTCAGTGCGCTGGGTGGTGAGGGGAAGGAAGAAGAAGACGCCTCTTCGTACATCCACCAAGCTGATAACAAGGACAGCTGCTAAACCTCCGGACACACTGTAATACGTCGATTACCAAACCTGGCTAAACATGTTATTAAGGGGATCTGGCTATATCAATTTAATACCACAATGGCCCATTTCCGCAACACACGAACGTCCCCTTAATATCGGGCATCGAAGAAATAAAATTCCGTTTTTAAAGCTCGCCTTCGAAGAACGAGAGTCATAGCGATACCCCCAGCTGAGCGTGCAACGTGAGCGGACGTAGAAAAGTAAAAGTTTTGTCACGTATTTTTGAAGCTCCATTCATTTAATATTGTTAACAGGAGGCTGATAATTGCATGGAGGTCCTTGGGGTATATATTGATGTATGAATTGAAATTAAAAAATAATTCATGTTTAAATTTGACCTGTTTTGAACTAATTTTTTTGGTAGCACATCAACGTTAAAGTTTTTTGTGCAAGTTATTTAGAAGGCTGCCATTCATTTAATATGTGTACTAAGGATGCTGATATTGCATGGAAGAGTTCCTATGGGTATAGTATTTGATGAGTGAAGTGAAATAAAAAAATAATTCAAAATGTTTAAATTGTTTGACCTTTTGAAACTTAACTTTGTACACATTCAACGTAAGTTGTTTGGTGCAAGTATAGCAACGCCCCATTATTTAATTAATGGTACTTAGGATCGAATGTGGCATGAGGTTCCTGGGATTACTATTGGTGTAGGAAGTGAAAAACAAATTATTTTTAAATTTTAAAATTCAACCAAGAGAGCAACACCAAGCTCCGCCTGTTTATACTAGACGCTTGCCATTCAGTAATATTGACCGGGGCAAGAATCAAAAAATAAATTTTGTTGGCGGCACCTTTTTCAGAGACTCAATAAATTTGGAAGTCAAAACACTCCCATATACTTCTTTTAGATGCCATCTCAAATGGAAGCAAGTAGTAAGTATTATTGCTAATGTTGATAAAAATACGATGCACATGCACTGTTAAAGATGTGATGCCATCATAAATCAAATAAATGATACGCAATGGTATCGACTTATTTCATTAAAATGCTGCCACTGTAAAGACATTTCTGACTCTCTGGATGTCACTTTCCATTTTCAGCAATTTTATTGAATAATATTTTGCCATCCTTCGCGCTTTAAAAATTCCAATAAAATTATCAAAAAAGCATTACTGAAAGTTTTTTGGTCAATCATAGAAAAGGTACTTCAGTATTTTGGCAAAAAATTTTCTTGTGTGTTTATTTGATTGTGAAATTTGTTAATTTTTACTCGCCCTGTCGAAAGACAGAGAGCCCAGATCGATACTCCCGCGTGAGCAGTGAGCCGTCAGCGTGAGCGTGAGCGTGAAAATGTTAACACGCTTGTGCAAAGAATAATTCCCTTTCTAATGTTTATCTACCCATCTATTTTTTTACTGATACAATATACAAATACATAATTGCTTTAAAATTATTTGATCAGACTTCACTGCAATGCTTTATAAAAAAATATATTAGACTAGTCTTTAAAAACACGAAAATGTATAACAGGCAAGCATGGGTGCTTCTGACACCATCCCTGTGTTTTGAACAGTTGCAAGAAAGCTAAATCAAAAAAAAATGACTGACATGCCAATGCACAACAAGAGGCACCGCGACCATTTAGGTTGTGGGAAAGGGCGGCGTTGGTGAAACAGCTGCCGAGTTGAACGACCATAATCCTTTGCGGCAGAATGAGTGTAGAAAGTCGATGAGAACGTGAGACATTCACGGCGGTAAGTAGAGAGGTTAATAGAGGAGCATCAGAGCCTCAACATTCATGTTGAAGATTTCCTTGTGGACGTCCACTATCACTTTGATAAATCAGTCAAGCGAAAAGGCTAATTGAGGGAGTACTTGTCCTTCACCAACAGTGATGTGAAGAAAATAATAACAAGGAAATAGGAACTGAGACCAGGAGGAGGTCATCGTACCATCATGCCTGCACTGCACCAACACAAAGATTAAATATATCCATTCAGCTCAATGAAGCATCCTCTTCATCTGTACAATAAAACAGAGTGTGTAGAAGGTCATTCAGTCAGTCAGCCAGTGATGTGTGTGTCAACTCCTTAATTCAAAACCATAAACCAAGCATGCCTGAAAGTTTGCATGCATACGAAGGGAACTCCAAGGGAAGCATGAGTGTTTGTTTAATTAAAATCCCTTTTGAAGACAATTAACGGCCTAGATTTAATTATATCCTGAATCAGGCGCATCCTCAGACACCTTATTGTTAAGGAAGAGGGAGGGAGGAGGCTTTGGTGCAGGGAAAGGGAGGTGGAGGTAGTGAGAGTTGTTGACAGTTGATAACAGATTGTTGAAGAGCGGGGAGAGGTCGGATTAGGAGAGGACAAAGGCTGGGTGTGAAGGATGAGTAGCAGTGGGGAGTCAAAAGAGAGGCGGCAAAGGGAAATGAGAGATTGGAGGAGTGAGAAGAGTGGAAGAAAGAGGGGGAAGGAAACTTGTGATGTGAAGGGGACAGTTTGATAAGGGGGAGAGGGGTTGAAAGGGAGCGGTGAGGTGGGACAATTGAGGGGGAAGCTTGAGAGGGAAGAGAAATTTGCTTGCGGGGTGAAGAAGGGGAATGTGATGAAAAAGGAAAAGAGCGTTCGAGATATCGAGGAGTGCGCTGAATGAGAGTGAGACATTTGTGAGGTGTGGAACGGAGAACACAGATGTTTGAAACACACAAGTTTGGGATCCAGAGGAGGACCTGTTAGTATGGAGAGGACAGTGGAGAGATGCTCGGATGGGGGAAGATAGGAGATAGAGGGGGTGTATACAGGAAGAAGTGAGAGGAGGTAGATTAAAGGAGGTGATAATTTGTACTGAAGTTGAAAAAAAGAGCAATTAATGATGAAAGTGAACAAGCGTTGAAATGGGATTTTTTAATTTGTAGATCAGAGATCCTTTAAATACATTGTAATGGATGGATGGCAAGAAAGAATTGACAGAGTGGAGAAAGAAACGTTAACAGATGGAATTTTAGACACGGGATGAAAGAAAGTCGAATTGAACACAAGATTTTGAAGAAGAAGAACCGAGCGAAGAGGGAAAGTTCAATCATTGTGAGAGACGTTGTTTGTTGTTGTTGTTGTTGTTGTGAAGAGTAGGGAAGAGAGGGGAAGAGTGAAGCAAAAGTTTGAAGAAAAGGTTGTGAAGTGTGTGTGTGAATACCTTCACGATTAAGTGGGGCAGGGCAGAGAAAGAAGAAGAGGCGTCGGTACAGAAAGTCACGTGGTTACGTGGGGTATAAGGTGAGAAGGAAAAGGTTTTTTTTGTATTTTTTATATTTTAAGATATGAAACAGAGGGTATAGTTGGGAGGATAGATGGAGGTGGAGGGAAAAGTGGAGAAAATAAACTGATGGTAATGAGGAGAAAATACAAATAAACACGATCGAGCACATAGACGGGGAAACCTGACATGACAAGATCGACGAAACTCACCAAATACACAAGTTTTGAAACAAAACCGAACTAGGAACACACAGTAAACACGGAGGCAACAAAATGAAGTCAAAACACGATGAACAACGACCGGAAACTTATCTTTGAGAAGTCAGCAGAGACCCCTGGAGAGAACAGCCGTTGCCTCAAAAACCCAAGTTGTGACGTTGGTGGTCGGTCACCATCACAGGTGGTCGGTCACCATTTACAGGTGGTCGTCACCATTTACAGGTGGTCGTCACCATTAACAGGTGGTCGTCACCATTTATAGGTGTCGGTCACCATTTACAGGGTCGGCACATTAAGTGTCGTCACCATTTATAGGTGGTCGGTTCACCATTTATAGTGGTCGTCACATTTACAGGGTCGGTACATATAGGTGGTCGTCACCATTTATAGGTGGTCGTCACCATTACAGGTGGTCGGTCAACATTTATAGGTGGTCGGTCACCATTTACAGTGGTCGGTCACATTTACCAGGGTCTCCAATTGGGCGGTCCACATTGCATGTGGTCGCTTCATTTATTTTACCTCGTCAGTTTGTTCACTCTGCTCTTAGTTCCCCTTGTGAAATTTCCCTGGACGACTTGTTCTTTTGAGTTCAGTGTTCCTGATTAAAAATTAACTTTATCAGGCATCGTCTTCAGAATATCTGTTCCAGGTGTCACACTTCCTTTTCAACCTTTACTTGGAATATCCCATTGCCCATATTAAGGTCCATTTTTCTTCTGTCCAGTATTTCATTTACGCTGATTCTCTCTCCTTGGGTCATCCGATTTTGTGTTCCATTGCGTGTGTGTCTTGCTTTGTCAGTTATTTCCTTTATTCTTTCTTGGGTGAAGTATTTTTCCTTCAGTGATGCTGTTGAATTGAATTTCGGTCATGGAACACTCTTCGGCCTTGGCTGACAGCTTTGTTTGCTTCAATTGGTTCATGAATCTTTCTCCTCCACCGTTAGTCCCCATGCTTTATGCGTAGAATACACTTTGCAGTGGAGGATGATTTCCTTCTCCTCAAAGCTCACGCTCTGTTAATGATTTTTCTCCGATTTGTCTGAACCGAGTAGTTGTTGGTTGTAGACAGCGACACCTTTTTGCTTTGGTGTGGACAGCTGTCATCTCATGAGGCACGGATCCCCTTCCTCACTGGAGAAGGTGCAGTCATTATCCTTTTCATCACACATTCCGGCTGCTCTGAGTGGCAACACAGACTTCGGCCTCAACCGAGCAGGAGTCTGTCCCTTTAGTCACTTTGTGACTGATTGTCATTGTTATTGTTTTTGTACACCAAGTCAAGGCTCGTGTAAGACCGAATACACAGAACAATATCACAAGGCAGGAAACAAGAGGGTGGAGAGGGAAGCACAAAATAGTGGGAACAAAGACAACAGGAGATCCGTGGAAGGGAGAAGGATGGGGCGGGGTACACGGGGTAAACAAGATGGTAGTACAGGGACTTTCAGGAAGGAAACCAGGGAATTTGAAGGAAGTAGGTTTGGGGTGGATTAACGGGGTGGTAAAAATCAAGATTTTGGATGGGGGAAGATCAGAGATGGTGGTGAACAGCTGTTTTAAAGGCCTGGAAGGAGGAGTAGGATTGAAGAGAGTGTTGGGAGTTTGTTCAAAAGGCGGGAAAAAAGTGGAATGAAAGAGTGAAGGTGAGCAGTGATTCGTGATTTTGGCAGTTTCACCAGTAGGGGTTTTTGGTGGACCTTGAGCTCCTGTGAAAATATTGGGGGGACAGATCACAGACACAGGAAGGCGAGGGGGGGGGGGGCAGAGGAGAGAAGGTGGCATATTTCGTTGCAGTCAGCTATTTTGCTCCCAAGAGGCCGGGACCGAGGCTGCTTGATAGGGTTAACGATGACACTCAGAGGAGTCGTACCAAGAAGGTATATGCCAGGATTGTGTTTCTGCCTGCCTCTTTTCTCCTCACGAGTTTTGTTTAATACGAGACATCTTTCGGAATCACTCACAGTGGGGGGGGGGGGGTATCCACAACAAAACTGTTCGCACCAGTGTGAGTTTGTTTATGTTTATTCAAGGATGACAACTCACGAAAAAAACTACAAAACACAGAACACTTTACGGTTTCTCCCCAGTGTGAATTCGTTTGTGGATATTCAAGGTTGATAAATGACTAAAATTCTTCGAACACACAGAACACGTGTACGGTTTCTCCCCAGTGTGAGTTCGTTTGTTATTCAAGGTTATAAGTCACAAAATCCTAAACACACCGAACACTTGTACGGTTTCTCCCCCAGTGTGAATTCGTTTGTGGATATTCAAGGTGATAACGACTAAAATCCTTCGAACACACAGAACACGTGTACGGTTTCTCCCCAGTGTGAGTTCTTTTGTGGATATTCAAGTTTGATAATTGACTAAAATCCTTGAACACACCGAACAGTTGTGTGGTTTCTCCCCAGTGTGAGTTCGTTATGGTCATTCAAGTGTGATGAATGACTAAAATCCTTCGAACACACAGAACACTGTACGGTTCTCCCCAGTGTGAGTTCGTTGTTATTATTCAAGGTTGATAACCGACTAAAATCTTCGACACACAGAACACTTAGGTTTCTCCCAGTGTGAGTTTGTTTGTTGTTCTCATTGGTATTGGAGATGATGGATTGAGAAATGATCTTCTTCGTTGAAGATCTGTGCAGAGTTGGTGAACGAAACGGTTTTCATTTGTTTTCTGCAAAGAAAAAGGAACTGCCATAACCAATTAGGTCACCATGTGTTTACTGCAATGAATTGTGGGATATCATCAGTGTCAGGTTAATTCAATGTGGACGACATTTGATTGATTAAGCGGTTCCAGAGAAAACATTATTAATATTATTCTTCAATCCAATATGGCTGTCAAGCCATGTGACCTATCAATTATTCCGAAACGAACTTGGACACCACGGCTTGGGGAACATTTGTGTGAAGTTTCCCCTCGATCTGTCCAGCCGTTCTGGAGAAGATTTTGGAGGTTTTAGTGAAATCCAATATGGCTGCCAAACATGTGACCTATGATTTTATATGTGTGAACCTTTTGTTCCTCATGGATAGGGGTCATACAAGTAAAGTTTCACCTCGATCTGTTCAGCCACTTCAGAGAGGAATCTTTTTGAAGGTTTTTCTTTTTTAAACAATATAGCTGCCGAATCACGTGACCGATGACGTCATCTTCCCCGCCCCCCCGTGTTCCATTTAGCCCAAGATGACCCTCAAAACTTTCATACTGATCAGATGTGGCGTTCTACAAATGCAATTATGACGTCATAACGAAGGCACCTATGACGTCATTAAAGAATCACACTATTCCCATGAGGAGTACTTGCTGTGTGCCAAGTTTCAATTTTTCCTCGCGGTCTCAAAGATACGAGGTCCAACGTTTTTCGAACAAGGTTTCCACACCACGTGAACATATAGGTGACGTCATAATTATGATTAAAACATTCCACACGAGTCGTCGCACTTGTGGTGAAAATTTTGTCTCAATCCCACAAGCGGTTGCGGACCAAGACACCAAAGTTCTGTGCGGACAAACAAAGACTGACAGACAAACAAACGGAAGGGTTAAAATATCTTGTGATGACGATTACGATGACGTTGAACTTGAGTGAGAAAGACTTTAATTTAATGCTCTTCAAGCGCAGGTTCAAACCAAAGCTCCAAACACATGTAAGGTCAGGTATCTGGGATGTATAAAGAAACTGTATTTCACATG
>JAXMNL010000061.1:153604-169533 GCA_035128595.1 Eptatretus atami | reverse complement strand
CCTCGATCTGTTCAGCCACTTGAGAGAGGAATTTTTTTTTTCAAAACAATTTCGCTGCCGAATCACGTGACCGATGACGTCATCGAATTTTTTTTCCCCCTGTGTTCCATTTTAGCCCGAGATGACCCTCAAAAAGTTTCATACTGATCAGATGTCACATTCTACAAATGCAATTATGACGTCATAAAGAAGGCACCTATGACGTCATTAAAGGATCACACTTATTCCCCATGAGGAGTACTTGCTGTGTGCCAAGTTTTCAATTTTTCCCTCGTTGGTACGGTCAAGGCTGATAAGTCAGAGTGGTCCAATCGGTTGTTCTGCGTGAAACAAAGTAGGGATTGCCAACCAGCTCCACGGTGACTATGATGGGGTGGTTGCGAAGAATTGCAGAGTGGGAAAACCTAAATCACTACCACAATCCATCCAGGGTTCCTATTGCGCAAGCCATTATTTAGAGTCGTGTAAGTACTGTGTTTATTAGAGTAGCTTCCTTCCGTTGTTCAGGTGAATCAATGTACAGATAGCGCGTGGTGATCTTATTTTAAATTTAGTGTTAAGGGAGTTATCGCGGGTCGAAATATTTGGCAACACGCAGTAGAAGAAATCAACGATCCCATCTCCACCTCACCGGCATTGTTGCATTTGCTCAACACATGACTCTATGGGCGTAAACCAAGAATGACGTAGGGTTAGAAGAATGCTGCAGAAAAAGAGGAGGTAAACAAAGATATGGTGGACCCCCGGCCCCGCGGATTTTTTCCCCGCGCGCTTCGGGAGGGGAGGGTTGAGCATCGCCGGAGCGAATAAGAAGGAAGAAAAAGGCCAGACAGTGAGGAGTTGAGTGAGGGGAGTGAGAGGAAGTGAGCAGATGGCAGCGGAGCAGAGTTGTATCGCTACGTGAATTTTTTCTCTCAGCAGAAAGCAAAGAGGAGAAATGCTTTATGTGACGCGCGAGCGCGAAATGGGAGGAGTGCGCAGTGACAGCAGAGCCAGTGCCATCTAGCGTAGCGCACTCACGTGAGAAGCGAGGAAAGGCTGTCGCTGCTCATCTATTCGCCTCTGGTAGCGTTCAGTCTACGTGTTAGGCAGACCGCTCTCAGCTGTGATTTGCGGCGCGAGGGACAGTCGTCACAGAAGGCTCTGGACTTGCGTACTGTGCCACTAGCCGCTGGAACGTCTTCTCCTCCTCATCACTGTCCTTGAAATTTGATGCGAGCTTTGTTTAGTAGAAAGGACCACTCGCGCCCCTGCCAGAGCCGAATAATGGGTTTGGCGTAGCCGTCTCGCGGAGGGAACGGACATCGAAGTTTTCTAGTGCGCCGGTGGGATCAGGGTCGTACACGCCAGCGAACCGGGAAGTCAGCCTGACAAGACCCGTGACAAACGATGTGCGGCAGGTCCCAGTAGGTGATCGAACGCTGGCCTCAAGTTTCCACTAAATCCTCAGACAGCTGAAGGCCGAAATGAAAGGCGTCAGCCACCACGTTCTTTTGGGGGTCGTGTTGTTGTGTGTGGTTGTGTGTGTGGCTCCGGTGGGGGCCGAGCCTTCACGCAAGTAGTAAACTGTTAATGCTTGGCCGTCTGTATACTTCTCATTGTATTGCATTTATTAAGTGAGTCCAGTTTTAGTTTGCCTTTGTTTCCCCAACCCTGCTATTTTGTAAAATAAATATCCCTAGTGTCAATGTGTTCGAGCCAATCAGGTTGTTTGATACTATTTTCTGGTCTCGACATGACGCTGAGTTGAAGATAGTAGACTGTTAGAGAGCGTCTTCTATAGGGACATCTTGGACGCGTCCATGGAGGTCTCAGAGCGATTAAATTCGCGTCCGGAATCGCACACGGATCGAATCGTGCACGCTGGTAAGCAGCTCAAATTTGTCCGATACGAATTCCTCGGGTCGAAAGGAGGCTGAATTTCCCCCGTAGTGTGGACCACGTTGGGTATTCAGGCAGTTGAACACTTTTGTTAATATGTGAGGAAATCTGCACACATACGACCCTAGCGCGCCACGGTGTTTGCGATTCGCATGGTTCGAGTCGAACTTCAGCTCCGGGAATTGACACGATAAGGAGACCACGGGTACGGCTCCGCGACTATTATCTCGGGGGCGACGACACTACATTCACAATGTTCTTGAGATTCGGGCCTCGGTCAGCCCCGAATTTGCCAGTCCTACCATCAAGCCGTCGTTACAGCTCGCGCCTTGGGCGGACTACCTTTGGCCGCGATAACGATTTTGGATAGTCCAAGGACAGGAGTAGTCGATACGGCCCCCTCGGGCGAATTTACCTTGTGGATTCGGTAATACGCTGTGAGCAAATGGAAACGATTCGGATAAGGAGCGGTGGTGAGGATTGCAAGCGCCGCACCCCCACCACCCCTCCCTCTGGCTTGAACGCATCACGTGGACGCTCAGTGGATTGATACGGACAGATAATTAAGACGGTGGCACACTGGAACCTCGTGGTATAACTGTATAATGGCGTTTTCTCGAGTGTATAGAAAGTGCAACTATCCACCTTCTAATTCACGAGAATCTCTAATATGCCGTGAGAGCCGGTGGCCCAAGATTCACGAGGCTCTTCCGAGAGGCACAAGAGGCGATAGATAAAAACACCCTCTCACTAAAATTCACTCGTTAGTCTCTGCAGGTTAACACGGTGCCGCTTCGGGACAGATTCCTATTTTAATGTAACAATATATAAATATATTAACGATTTAAATATGGATTTAGCCATTATCTGTCCGAAAAGTAACAGTGAATGTTGTTTTCTTCTTCGTGGTGGGAGATTGAACACAAGGGAAAGGTGTGACATGATTGATGTCAGTTCTCTACTGTGGTAAAATATATTCACATGCTTTGGGGAAATGGCTAATGGAGCTCAATATTTGGCGCCTCGGAGGGAAGGGTAGTGTCATGAAGAGAAAGCGAGCCGAGGGTTCGAGCTGTTGATAACATTGGTCGGGAAAAAGTTTCCCACGTAAAGCCCCAAATTGTCCGAAATCTTCACATATTCATACCCCGGATTCCCATTGTGTGCATGTTTGACTCTTTGTGAATTATTTTTGTATTCTGTTTGAGTTTTTCTACGCATCATCCTCTTACTTCTTTTTACTCCTTCGGTAATTCAAATCTCCATCCACATTTTTGGTTCAACAATCAGCCAAAAAGAACAGTCAATTGTAATAATATTGGCTATCAGTTCTTGAAACCCAAATTTTTCTATGGAGAAGTCACATTAGCATAAGTTTCTACAGGATTCGTAACAAAGAGAAATATCTTGCCATGAGCGAGGGGAAAACCCTTTGGTCTTCCCTTTTTCCGCCATGAAAGCCTCCACCCCCCCCCCGCCAATTATGTTCACTTTTTTCACCAAATGAAAAGTGCACCAACCACATTCTCATCTGAACATCACCGTCATTCAAGATGGACAATTCACACAGATTAGCCCAGGATCATATCATTTCATTCATTGTTCATGTCCACAATCCTGTGCTGTTGTCGAGGATCTGGAAACTCTAGGCTGTTCGTATGCCACAAGGGTCAATGTAACGCGATCTAGTCGGATTAGTAGTAGTAACTACATGAGGTAAGATAAATATTTAGTCAATACAATTAAATGAACGACACGAGAACTCAAAAGTAGGATCTCGGAATGGGACCTTGCATAATCATCAAATGGTACCATCCCTACCATTGTTTAAAATAAACTTTGGTGTGATCCATCCCACCTGCTTATTCAGTCATTATCAATGTTTTCGTAACACCTGTTGAAACTTAAGGTAAGAAACTGAATTCTATCTTGCAAATGAAAAGGTCAGTTGAGACTTTTAGATATACAATTATAATTATATTATTTGTCCATAAATAACTCATGCAATTCAGATTAAAGTTCCAATTTTACATTGAACGAGGAAAGTCATCAAAGGATAAAGGTTGAAACGATTGGG
Source organism: Eptatretus atami (assembly GCA_035128595.1). Taxonomy (NCBI): domain Eukaryota; kingdom Metazoa; phylum Chordata; class Myxini; order Myxiniformes; family Myxinidae; genus Eptatretus; species Eptatretus atami. The sequence goes on along the minus strand of JAXMNL010000061.1, from coordinate 165,575 downwards.
AAAAACAAACATTTTAATGTTAACACCTGTACCCTGAATCATAAGACGTACAAAGAATAACTTACAGTGCACCAGTGAAAGACTCACACACAAGAGGAAACAACACAATCTACATGCAATATAAGGTCATATAAACGATATATCCCCTAGAGAAGTAGTAGAGAAAAAATAGAATCACAGTACTAGATTCCCAGTACTTGTTACATAGAGATATATGAACTGTGTGGGTGCTGTTTGTAGTGTGTGTTATTCGTTTGAGTGTGTTATACTTTGTGGGTGACGTGTGGTTTGTGTGTGTATATGTGTGTGTGTATTGTGTGAGTGGTGTGTGGGTGTGGTGTGTGTATATCTGTGTGTTTGTGTGTGTCCACCTCCATTTTGGGTAAAGGCGCATTTTTGTTGTCGAGCCAAGTTGTGCAAGTTTTCTTGGTGTTCGCAGTTTTCAAGTCCTCGAGTGGGTATCATTTTCTACTCCAGGATTAATTCACTGACATCCTCCCATTCCTTCAACTTTCGTTCCTTTGTAGTCATATATTCCCAGTGATGTTATCAAAAATCTCAGTGAGGTTCTTCTTCTCGAAGTTGCAATCGCCGCAGTTCTGCAGGTCCAAAGCACTGGAGCACAATGTCAGTACGACGTTTGGGATCGAAGAGATTGTATTCAGAATACTTCCAGGGTTTATTTCTGAGAATTCATTAGCTGTATGCACGATGACCCCGGTAGTTGGGTCATTCCCTTGACTAAACGACGCGTTTTACACCAATTCGGGAAGATCCCTGGGTCCTCGGCAAATATAACCTCTTGTTTATTCTTTACGGTGTGTGAATTTTTTGACTATGAATGAGAAAAAAATTTTGAAATAAATTGCAAATACCTTGATTAACACACAGAAAAGCTGGTGGGGTTTATGCCTCCAAATGACTCAGTATCATATGTTTTTGTAAATGAATATTGATTGAGTAAATCCTGTAGTAAATCAGTAACGACTCTTTGTAGGGGTTTTTAATCCCAGAAATGTTACTCGTTGTCTCATACGTATTTGAAAAGGAATATGATTCAGTTAAATGCCTTGTATCACAAACAGAAACACTTTCCGTTTATCCCCCGGAATGTATTTCGTTTATTCGATTAACGATGAATGATTGGAGTAAAATGCTTGGATTACAAACAGAAGCACTTGTACGAGAAGTTTTTTTAGCTCCCCCCGAATGTATCCGTTCATAACGTTTTTGCAAAGATGATGATCTGGGAGTTCAAACATGCTTTGATGTTAAACAAAAACAGAACACTTTCTTAGTGCTTTGATCTCAGAGAATGTACTAATGCATAAAACGACGCTTGTAACAACGATCAATGTGAGTAAATGCCCAGATTTAATTATGGTTACAATACAGGAGACACCTTGCTAGGGTTTAAGCGCCGTGGGAGATCCCGAGGGAAAATAATCCACTTATCTGATACTTTTTAGACAATAAGGGGATGAATGGATCAGTAAATGCCTTGTTACAAGAACCACGAACACTGAGTGTTTTATCCCCGGATGTATCCGGCTTCATCACGGTTTTTTGTAATAGTAGATGAGAAAGCTGAGTAAATGTGCCTTGTATTACTTATGATATCCAACCAACAGAAGACAACTGTGTAGGCTTACCATGGATATGGTATCCGTTCGTGCGATGCAAGTTGATGAACTCCAAGTAAATGTAGTTGTTTCGCAAAAACAGAAACTTAGGGTTTATCCCACAGAATGTACCGTCATGTTTGCAAAGATGATGATTCAGTAAATGCACTTGTTTACAAACAAGACAACCATCGTTGTGTGCACGCGGTTTCTATTCCCCGTAATGTTGACAACACGGTTCATGTTTGCAAAGAGATAGATGTCTGAGTCTAGATGTTGCTTTGTTACAATGTGCGCAACCAGGAACACTTAACAAGGGTTTATCCCCGGAAAGTGTACTCGTTATGTCGATGATAACGGAGTAGATGATTGGAGTTAAAAGATGCCTGTTTAACAATAGTAAAGAACACACTTGTAGGGTTAGCCCTGAATGTATGGACGTTTCATGATTTTTTCATTATTATTTTGTTTTTTGTGCCTATAACGGATGACATATTCGTATTAACATGCCTTGTTACAAACAGACACTTGTAGTGTTTATCCCCTGAATGTTAAGATCGCGTAGTCTAATCAGAGTATTTGTAAAGTGTATGACTTCGAGAAGTTAAATGTGTATGTTTACAATATACAGCAACGAGTTTAAGTGCGATTCACCCTGGAATGTATCCGTTCAATCAGGTCGATGCAATAAGAGTGATGACTTGAATGTATTCATCAGTAAAACTCTGTCGTCATGTCAGCAAAATACAACAGAAACCATGGAAAAACACAGACAGACAATGCAAATGGGTTGTTATAGTGTACGTCGCAGGAAGGTGGCTACTCTGCCAGCGTTCACTTTTGCCTGGATGATAAGAGAGTTAATTCGATGACTGATGGTGATGTCTTGTTGCATTAAACAGAAAACACTGGTAGGGATTTATCCCTCGGGGTGTGTATTTTATTGAGAATGATGCGAAGAAAATTTGTAAATCAGCAAGATGCCTTTTACAAACAGAAACACTGGTGGGGTTTATCCCAGAATGTATCGTCATCGTTTATTTGTAAAAGATGATGATGCAGTAAATTGCCTTGTTACAAACAGAACGACGGTTTCAAATGTGGTTTTCGAGATGAGCCCGTATAGATGTATTCGATTCAATTGTCGATGCAACGAGATCATTTGAGTAAATGCCTTGATGACATAACAGAACACTTGTAAGGTGATCATATCCTACATGGTGAGGTAATGTAAGAACTGATTATATCGATAGAGGACATTGCAGATCAGAGATGATGAACTTGATGTAATAATGACTTTGTTACAAGGAACAGAAACACACGTGGTGGAGGGAGAGATTTATGTTCACACCGAGGAATTGTATGCCAGTTCATGTTTCTATGTAAAATTTGATCCCTGCACGAGTAAACGCTTGCACAAACGACATTTGCAGTGGCGCATTGTCTCAAGTACCACAGAATGTAAGCTCGTTCATGTTATTGTGTGCTAAAGATACATACAGGGAGATTCAATAAAAAGGTGGACTCTATTCGTTACAAACCTAACACTGCTGTAAGTGTTTAATCCCCGGCAAAATGTATCCGCTTCATGTATTTTGTAAAAGATGATGACTGAATAATGTCTGTTACAAACAGAACAACGTGTAGGTTATACACCCGGTAATGAACGAGTTAGTGAATCGGTCGATGTAAATGGAATGGAAGAAGTTGTAGTTGAGAGATTGCGCTGGTTGTGCTAACGAACATCCTGTTTGGTAGGTTTTTTATCCCATTCTAGTTGGACGTGTTTTATTTGGAGTGAATAAAAGTATAATCCTCTGATTGAGTATAGCTATATACTAAGGCATTCGATCAGTCGCGAATGTATACAGAACACATGTGTCAGGAGTTATCCCACCGAAATGTCCCTTCGTTCATTTGATGTAGAATGTTGATGAATTGAGTCAAATGTCTTCTTGTCCAAACAGAGAATCTTGTAGGAGCTTATACCCGGTGTGTAGTTCGATAAACGATGTAAAGAATGATTGAATCGGCAATGCTTCTGGGTGCACACTAAGAAACAGCTTGTCCGGGTTTTATTCCCCGGAATGTACTCGTATCATACATCGAGGAAAGTGATGATTTGAGTAAAGATGATTACATGATACAGAACACTTTGAAAGCGTTACTAATCCCCGGAAAGTGTTTTTGATGATAATTTAAAACACTGATGAAGAAGAAAAGGCATTCGAGCCACACAGAACACTTGTAAGGGTTTACCCACCCGAATGCTTGTTCATGTCGATGTAAAATTTGGAGATGAGTGAGTGTCTTGTGCAACAGAATCACTTGTCGGGTTTATCCCGAATGTACTCGTTCATCGTCGAGGAAAGTATGATGATTGAGTAAATGTCTTGTTTACAAACAGAACACTTGTAGGGTTTTATCCCGAATGCTCGCTCATGTCGATTTAAAGATGATGAATCAGCAAAATCGCCTTCGAGCACACGGATATATTTTGAAGGTTTCCTTACCGGAATGTAATCTTGTAATGATCGAATCACAATTTACATAAGAAAGCATAATGAATAAATGCCTTGTCTTACAACACAGAAAAGCACTTGTAGTGTTTCTTCTCAGTTTCACTTTGGTAAGTCTGCTTGATCCGCCGTTATATAATACGCACATCACTTTTGTGGGCTTAGAGTATGGATAAAAGTAGATGACGCTCCATGTTTAACACACAAATTGTTGTCTGATTGTCCGCTGGAATAGTTGAAAGCATTTTGCTGATGGAAATGATCTTCTGTGTCGATCTTCTTGAGCAGAGTTGGTAAAAGAAATTAATTTCTTTATTCTGGCAAATAGCAGAAACATCAAAACTATATGCTGTATTCATAGGTAATTCAGAAAATGCACAATTGGAACCCCCTCTTGGCCTTCCCCAGCCCCAATCCCTTCCCGTCCTTCTCGCTTAGACTCCCGTACATATGTATTATATGTTTTATGTCGTTGAAGAAACTTGGGGTAATGTTGTTGTCAAGTTCATTTGAAATTGTGTGTTAATTTTGGAGAAGAAGCAAATACATGAGGTTACCGTGTGGAAATTCGCATTACACCATAAAAGTGGTCTCGAGGTGAGATAATCGGTAAGTTCATGTGTAGTTAGCCAAAACCCGTTGTATAGAGGGAATATACGTGTGGATCATTCGGGCCTGCGATTCTGTCAGTAGTATGTTTTTCTTTTGCTGTCGTTGAATTGTGCAAAGAAGCAACAACGACATCGCAAAACCAACATCTAAATCGATCACCACACAGCATGACCATTTATCACTACACCGATCGCAAACAATCTCCGACCATTCACGACCACACGACAGAAACGCCTAAACATATTTGATATCACTGTAACAAAGGCCATTATTTAATTAATATACCACAAACCATTACGCATACCCATGTCTGTCATTATTTTCAGCGGCCACTAATCATATATAATATTTCGCTCCATATTTCAAATCAAGGGCACCGGTGCGGTCACGGATCTTTACCTGCGGAGGATCCGGATGAAACTAGCGGAGTGAGGACCAGCTGTAAAGCAATATATTTACATCAGCTCCGCCAAAACCCCACCGGGCTCGCTTGGCCTGGGGGAGTGCGTTTAAGGCCCTGGGCTTGGTGAAGAAGGAAGCGAGAACGCCTCAAGCAGTCCAGGAGGCCGGTAATTCACACAAGGCCGCGAGACCAATTATTTTGGGCGATGCCACAGGCCAGGGAGGTCAAAGGGTGAAAAAGGGGTTGGGGGGCCTCCGCAATTTTGGGGGGCATAATTAAGATCTAACCTTGGCCTACTCCAGGGAGCCAAAGAATAAGGACCTATTGATCCTCCGGTCCCTACGGCAATTATGGAGCGCTTATCAGGGGCGGGGGGGAGGGAGGAAAACGAGAGGGCAAGCACCCCTTTTTATGTAGGAGAAAAAGCCAAAGAAAGAGGAGATATATGAGGTGGAAGGACTCCTAGAGAAACTGGGGGCGTATGGGCATCTATCTGAGAGAGAGATCGCAGCCATTCCGAACCCTAGCGAAAATCCCGCGTTGCCTCTGGCGTTAGTATTGGGCTGTGTGTTTTGTGACAGAGGGGTTGCTGTTTTGTATTTTATCTTTGTATCTAGGTTTGGTGGTGCATTCTTTGCCAAGTTACTTCGCCCCTGGAGAAGCCTCCTGGAAATCCGTGGGGCAAATAGCCCTCGATACGCCGGAAGAAGTGCCCTTACACTGGCACGGACTGTCCGACGCAAGGATTCTCGGTAGGATGGTTGCGATGCAAATGACGTTTTCTGGTGTCGTTGTGGGTTTTCGCAGTTTGAGCACGGGGCTTCCGAAGGCCTGAGTCGCTTGCAGTCCCTGGACGAAGCGACGCCTTGAGAGTTTCGCCACCACCGGGCTATCAGTCGCGGTACCGGAGCGGAGACTAGAGTGCGTGTAAACTCCTCGGTCCATTCCCCAAACCCACCCCAGGTCTCTAATCACAAGCCGTCCGTGTGCGGATTAGCCAGCCGCAGGAGACTACAGCACCGTCAACGAGCTCGGCTCAGAACACCTGCACAACTTAACCTTCATCGGACCGGAGGGGATGCGAGTGAGGCTGCGACTCGCACAAGGGGCTGGGGGACGACGCCGCCCCAGGGAAGTCGCGACTTTCTTTTCCTTTGGGTTTTTGTGTAAATGTCTGTGGGTGGCGCCAAGAACATCAATTGATGTAAAACGTAAGTAAGTGTTAATTGCACCGGTGCACAGTCCTCTGCATTCCGCTAGTAGTTCGGTTCGTGGGTCTAAATAGCTTATGTCTTCCTTATTCATGACAAAAACTTGAGCATAACTGTTTAGTAATTTTTGGGTTATATGGATTACTGTGTATATGTGGCCTGATTTTTTGGGAATTAACTGGGTATTAATACGTGCCTGCACGTATTGCTGGCTCTGGGTATTGTGCTGGGGAGAGTAAAAATGCCGTAGACCGCACAATTGGGTTCCCAGTGGGGACTTGGGCTTCGGGGTGCGACCCCTTCTTTAAAATTGGGACTCTCGCGTGCCTTTCCTGTTGAGTGGGCTGAAAGTAAGCCTTCATTGCACGCGTAAGGGAGGACTGGTTTAGTGAGTTTTCATAAGAACATCGACGCGCGGTTGAAATAAAAAATCGGTGGAAAGGGGAGGTGAATCCTCATTGGGTCAATGAGTGGCACCAGTCGTGAGTTAAATACAGTTTGACGCGGCACTATTGGATCTCGCTTTCGAATTATAAGAGGCGAACTTCGGAGGCTTTAAGGAGTGTTCATTCCAGGTGGGATATACATAGTTCCCTTGAGCTGTCATTCCTCGTTGCGCATGATTACCGCGAGTAACCAGTTTATTTGATTGAGGGGTAGATTCACTATTGCGCGATGGAACGCTACATGATTCTAGCCCCATCTCTACAGGTTTTAAACCATTGACGGCTCTTCTTTGGGAGTTTGATTGGGCCAACACACTTGAAATGCCCGTGTCCGTAGACGACCAGTGGTAAGGAAAACATCCAGGTTCATCACAGTCCCCCTCTCTAATCGCGACAGTCGATGGGTCTTGAGATTGGCAATTACAACATCCCCTCGGCAAACATTCCAAATGTAGGAGTTTGCCACTCTTCCTGCAAATTCACAACACCATGTCACCCCCCCCCCCCAAAAACGATAAATACCATAACAAATAAATTCCGAAGAGCGAGGATGCCTATTAGATATTGGTCCCTATAAAATAGGGAATCCAAGCCTGATGATGACTGGTGTTTGTGTTAATTTAAATTCACCTGGGACTCTACCCCTATTTTATATATACACTATGGGAACAGTAATGGCCGGCATATATTGGATTCTGAGGGCAATGCGGGCAGGCATTCTCAGCCCTCATCCGCATAGATCAACTGACTATTATAGGCCCGACGTACTCACGTACGTCGATGTTTCAGCACACCTGTTTCAAAACAACGTGGTCATGCACAGTCAAGCCCACTCGTCCAAGTGTGAACTTGGGAATACCACACCTCCTTTGGGCCCACTTTCCGGGATCATGGGTTATCATCGACTTCCGGATCCGGCGTAAACCGGGCGGGGGTATTTTACCAATAGCCGCACCGGGGACCAAATGAACAATTACAAGGGCACGAACGGCCTGCCTAATTCCTAAACTCTTAACGCACGCAGTCATGGGCCAATGAAGGGAAAACGCAGATGATATAACTTAGCTGGAGCATGATGTAACACTATGGTGATTTTTTTTCACAACGAAATAATAGGTTAGAGCGAGAAGGGAGAGCAGCAAAGGAGCCAGATGTATCGTGCAGGATAAGATAATGTAAGAGGTTACAAGGAAACGAAAAAACACGTTTTGCAGTTCGACTTAACTAACGGCCCACAGACACACACACAAAACAAAAAGGAAACTGGACCCCGTGGTCTATTTTTGCGGTCAAGCCGGGCCGGTTAACCTGTCCCTTGTGCGGCCACACGACCTCCGAAACCACACGCGTGCGACCCGAAAGTTACGGCCCACCGAACGAGCCGCCAACCACGAACACCACTGTCCTCAGACCGCTCCAGCCACGACCCGCCCACGCACACCGCCGCCCAACACACCCACGCACGCGACCCGGCCCGCCCCCCGTGCCACCCAACAATACACGACGCTCTCCTCGCCCCACTGTAAATTAACGCTCTCGACACACCACCCTACGCACCACCAACATGAAGCGAAAATTACGCGCCTCAACAATTGCCACGATCGCCGCTCCGAACATGCCTCCAGACAACACACTCCCTCCTCAAGAGAAGGGAGGGTGGTTCTTCACTCCACCTGGGGTAACTCGCCTGACCTATTTGTGAACAGTGGGCGGTATTGTCAGGCCAAATCGTGGCGCTCGATCCGCGATGGTTCTTAGGGGTCGCGAGCGTGTGTGGCCGCCACTGCCGCTCATTGGCTGTAGGAACGCTCTCTGCTCCTCCTCGGAGTGGAGCTATCCGACAACGCAAGGACGCACGTGATAATGAGGACTCCGCTCCACCTCCATCATAGCAAAAGATATCACTTGGGCGTAGATGGCTCGAACCGGAGAGCTCGAGTGCAGGAACGGAGTGACGCGCGTTGTTGATTTGTATGAGAGATGACCTAGTTATGTCGCTTGGGAAATGGCACGCTTGTGAGTGAGGGTTATTAAATATTAGCGAGATTAGAAAAGCGGTCACAAGAATCCTCCCACTAAATGCATCATCTGTTTATTTGCTCCCAAGTTTTGTTCTTGGTAATGCGGACCCGTCTAAATTGTGCTGTCGGGGAGGGTTGTATCAATGTCAGCTGGTCGCATTAATAATGTCAACAGTGTGGTGTATCGAGGGCGACGCCTACTTTTTTCCTTCCCCCTTCTAACGAGCACCGCGCCACGCACAGACGCCCGACAGTCAGTACGACCAAAGAACAGTAGAACCAGGCAACACACTACATCCTGAGCGATGAGCTGCTAGCGCGAGGCCTGAAGAAGCACACTCTAATCATCGCACCCGGAGGTGGTCCGGAAGCGCCCCGCCCGAAAGGCAAGAAGGATACGAGCATTGAGTCAGTGCTGCGATCTCGTTGTACAGGAATTAGGCTGGTCGCTGTTGCATACTCGGGACTCGAATGGAATCCTGCACGGCAGGCAGTTCACAGGTTGCATACAGAAATCCAAACTCAACTGAGCCTCCTTGAGCCATGTCATTAGGATTCTGCTAGGCAGGGGCCTTGATCACACGTCACTTTGAGTCCCAATCTGCGATTACACCTGCCGGAGTCCAAACACCCAGTTTTGGCCGAGTATGTGTCCAGCAGGTCTGGATTCGCAAATCTGTGTCAATGTCTACCCGTACGCTGACTATCAATTCAGCTTATCAAGTCGAACTTTTTCTCAGATCGGCTGGACTTCGAATGACATTGCCATCAGTAAAAGGGAATAAAAAATACGTGACCATTGACATGACCTTTACACCTTGTTTCTAATTTTTCAGGCAATGATCCAATTATAGATGTTTAACATTTTTCACTAATTTTTTCAACATTTTTTTCATAATTCACACTTTATCCTGAATGTGAATGTCAGGCGAATGCAGTGAAACAACATTCTGCCCAGTCACTGGCAGGATCATGAAGCCAGGGTAACGCATCCTTGGCGATCGCAGAATACCTATTGTTATGATTATATATTATCAATCGAAACATATAAAATTCGGTATGAACTAAGAATGAAGTCATGGTGTAGTATCTACACCTGATGGATGGGATAGCATCATTATCAGACGAACTCGGACTCGAAACCGACCGTGCCGAATACCTACAGGAATCTGAACACATACGATATCCATGAAGATGATGAGTCATATATAAACAAACAGACCACAAGGGATGCTTCAGAGAGACTGTCGGTGAGTAGAGAGAACGTCACGAAGGGATATCCTTTCCTCGCACGACCCGCGTGAGGGATCATCCTCTCAGGATCGACCGGCTAATATCCATCGAAACGCTCGTGGATACCAGGTGTTCGTTTTGCTATTCACGAGAGATCTCGATCATCAGGAGGAGACTGAAGGAACACGAGTTCACTGAATGTGTCACGAGAATACAATAATGATGAGAGTAACATCGAATTGAATCATGAAGTCGGAGACCGGTCACCTGACTCGGCATCACAGTTCCGTCGTTCTTACAACTTCCGGTTGTTCATAGTGTCTTGGATGGCGAGGTCTGTAGTTCTTTTACGTGTTATATATAGAGCGGGACTCTGTTATCAGGATAAACAGGGAGAATTAAAAAAACACTGCCACACTTAAACATTCACAAGGAGAATCAAACCCATCGTGTTCATACACCGCCAGCGTTTAATAATACAAGATAGAAATCAAACCCAATCGGTATTATACACCGCAGCGTTTAATATTCACAAGATAGAAATCAAACCCATCGTGTTTATACACCGCACAGGCGTTTAATATTCAAAGATAGAAATCAAAACCATCGTGTTTATAATCGCATACTGGATTCTACAAGAATGAATCAAACGCCTAATTCGTTGTAGCAGGCCTACCTCTAGTAACCATCATCGCCACACTCCTCACACCGCACGGCCGCCTGTTACTCCTCTCACGCTTGGCACGGCCCGTGACGTCATCAGGCCAGCTCACCACTCTTGCGCACAGCCCGTGACGGATCGCCTTCTTCCGCTCGGCACGGGCCCGTGAACCCCCGGTCTACCCCCACCCCACCAACAAATCCCGCCCCCCCTCCAATTCACGCTTGCAGCGGCCCGTGACGTCATCGATCCGTCACGCTCAACAAAATTGAGAGACGAAAGACAAATTTCTGTGCTCAATAATGAAAAATAAAATAAATTAATTTTACTAGTACGGTCCGCGAAAAGAAAAAAATAAATAATAATAATAATAACTAGAACAGGCACTCGTAGAGGCATACCTTCGCCGCAGCCACTAGTTTGAACATGGCAATGAGGTGATAATGAAGGAACAAAATTCAACTAATCTGCTCGGTCAATTTCGCAATTTAAAACATGATTCGATTCTGTAAAAGGATTTTGTATATTAGAACTATCTACAGATATGACAATTTTAGTATTCGTTGCCCGAGTGCCGGACTCTGTGCAGTAGGAGCTCGGATTCGGTCCCGAAAGTCCTGACCACCAGACACGACTGGATCAAGTAGATCATCGTTTCAAAATCCGAGAACGAAAGACAAACAAACGTCATTCATTGAATTGGCCGTCTAATTAAACAGAAGTAACAACTCCTTGATCCGATCGCTCCAAAAATCTAATGATTTTGTCTTTCATGATGCCAAACAAATCCAAAACAATTTGAAAGCCCTCTCCTGCGTTTTGTTTTTTTGCGTTAAGTTGTGCCACAACGCTTTTCCGATCATAAATGTGAACATTTGTGTGACCCGTTGCGCGTCCCCCCGCCCGTCCCCCCTTTGGACCTTTGTAACCCCAACCGCGCCTTGGTGGACAAAAGTACTTAATACCATGTGTCATTTAGAGATGGGGAATTTATATTTTGAACATTTTGGAGGTTAATTTTGCTGGTAAATCGATAAAACAAAATTGACAATTTAATCACGAAAAACGGATTTTGACCTTTTGTGACCCTTGACCTTAACCTTTGAATCCGATCGCTCCCAAATCTAATGCTATCTTGTCCTCTCGTGATGCCAACACATCCACAAAATTTCATGACAATCTGCGAAAGTGTTTTTGTGTAATGTTGTCCCAACGCTTCCCAATCAAAAACTCCATTTTGGTG
>JAXMNL010000061.1:59849-79557 GCA_035128595.1 Eptatretus atami | reverse complement strand
TAGCGAGCCAGTCCACGCTATTTATTGATAAAAATCAGGATTCCACTTGTCTGAGAGACGCGATTTCATTCACGAATCTCAGGACTTGATCTTCACTGTCTCACAAACATGATCTTGAAAAAAAAAACAACATTATAAAATATAAAATAAACTATCAACATGATTGAATCAAGATATGTGTCACAATCACACACGTCACCGCATGCCCAATTCAATCAGATAACTTACTCAAATTAACCAGGTTAACTAAACTTATCCTTTCATACCAAAATAAGGCCAAAAAGATGATGGTGAAAGATCATTCAGGGTTTCCAAAAAGACAACTTTGGTTGTTAATATGTGTGGCAATTCGCGCCCGCCGGCGTCGATCGTCCACGAACTCGAATCGCGGCACGGTCCCCCACGACGGACAATTCAGTCGTGACCCTCTCTGAACAACGCCGGGGAGCTCTTCACGGGGGATCTTTCGACCTCACCACAATCGTGCCAAAATCGGCCACCCGCGTCGGATAGGGTTGTTCGCCAAACTCGACCTACCTAAGTACCTACGCGAAGGTCTAATCGGCATCTACCTTCGCCGAAGGTCGACTTCGGACACGAACCGCTTAAGCGGTTCGTGTTTTCCGTACTGCAGAGATAAACCCGAGCGGAGTTATCGTTCGACCTCAACGGTTTCAGAGTGTGTAGTTACCGGACTTGACACCCACTACATCTCTTACGCGATGCAGGATGGAGGAGTACAACAAAAGGAAGGAGACGGAAGCAAAGCGGGAACAATTGAACAAGCACATTTATTTCACACACGCAGGGACAGCACAGAAGCACGTATCTAGTCACCAGTAATAATAATAAAAAGGCACGTATTCAACCACAGAAAGAAACAGTAAAGAGAGATACTACCGACTAAGACCGAACACGCAACACTTACCACAGTTTTACCTTAAAACAGACGGCGCCACCACAAGAATTTACACAAAAAGCCAAAGAAAAAGAACCACCCTCATAGGCGAGAGGCAGACAGTCCGGAGACCAATGTACGTGGATCTGAGGATCGGGCCAGGTCCACGAGACCGGGAGTCTTACCCGCGTCCTTCGTGACGCAGATGGCGGCAAGCCGCAATGCTTCGCGCCGCCTGCGTCCGACTCCGTGCCCTGGCGTGGTCGGCGAGTCCTCCTCCGGCGTGCCTCCGCGCGAGCGGTCTTTTGGCACCACTTAAGGGTGGGGGTCAGAACGTGGCCCCCTCGGCACTATCTCAGCGCATGAATGGGGGGGATCGCTGATGCTCGCGGAGAGGGGTATCGCTGGCTGGCCTGATCCCGCGACGCAGTTATTATCCCACACGCAAACCTCGTGCGCCGTCCGCCGTCTCTCCCTGCAACTCCTACCGCAATTCTCTCAACTCTTCCGAACTCCCCAGCTTCAACTCACCTCTCTCTAACTCTTCTCTAACTCCTCCAGGCTCAACTCACCTTCCTCTCCGCGAGTCGCCTTGCGCTCGCATCTTTTATAGACTCAGGAGGAGCCGATATGCAAATATGCGGATCAAACCGATTGGAGGCGGCCACGCCACCCTTGTTCAGCCGATTGGTCGGGGCAAAAGGGGCGTGAACCTCCCTTGATCCACATATTTGCCATAAACGACTTCACAACACGCGCCTTGGAGGCGGGGCCAAGCCCCTCGCGCTCGCCATTGAACGGAGGGAAGTGGGGCGTGAATCATTTGGATGCGAAATTCTCCCTCGGATAGGCCGCCATTCGCGCCGCGGCTCGGTGCGTTTGGCACAATCGCGAACGGGCCCTAGACAGCCGACGTTCAGTGTTGCACAGGTGTGCGGTGTTGGGTTAGTGAAGGAGAAAGGCGAAGGTGGTGGAGGGTTTCCGATCTTCGTATGCCGAAGGCGTGGTGGTTTGATGTTATGGGGTTCGTTTGGGAATGGCGGTGAAGCCGATGTTTGCGGGAGGAGTTGTGAGCGTAAAGGTAGTGGCCTGTTTGCGTTGTTGGCGCTTAATGGTTGAAAATAACAGAGAAGAAAAAATGGCTAACTGAAGGATTCGCAGCGCCGAATGGATCACATAAATTCCCTCTATACAACGGGTGTGGGCTAACTACACATGGACTTATCCGAGATATCTACTGAGGACTCTTTATGCCGTTGTAATGCGGAATTTCCACAAACGTAAAATATTGTGCGGATCCGGGGTTTGAGGCTCGCGACAAGGAGAAAGCCCGCAGAGGCCTCCTGAATGCCCGTTCTGAGTGCCGCCTGGGCCACAGATAACTCACGTGCAGACAGGTTGCAAAGCAAGCACGAACGCTTGATTGGTACTGCCAATCCTAGAAAGGATACACTACTTGCACGTGTTTCCGTTTCCGGTGGATGACCGCCACCAAAGCGAGTTCCGTCTGCCCTCGATGCGTACCTTGTGATTCACTTAAACGTATAGCATGTACAGCCGAGCGGAGCTTGCCAAGTATGCACCAGCTCATAACAGCAAATTTCGTGGTTACAGAACTTCCAGGAAAGAAACGTGATGTGTGGACTACGCTGCCCAATAGGAATTCAAACAGAATGAGCTGAGCTACATTTATCATATAAGCAGTTTATTAATATTGTTACAGATTTCCGCCCGTCGGCGTTGCGGCGACCGCCTTTAGCCAATTGCGGCCGCCGCCGCGCCCACCGACGTGCAATCTAGCGCAGCTTCGGGACTGAACGCCGAAATCCCGCATCGGTGCGTATTTTATGCCACACCTACTAACCCAGTTCAACAACTCTTAATCCGTGCGCTACAGGTCATTCGCCGATGGTCGATTACGCTAACTATTCACACGGCACGAATGCCAGAACGTTTTTACCTCAACGGGGCCTGCTGAAAGAGAGCGCGCTTAAGCAGCCGTTCAGTATGGCGATCCGAGCTGGGTTTTATCATCAAGCAAAGCCCGTCGGACCGATTGTACGTTATCGGTCTTAAAAGCCAGCTATATATTCGAATGCAATCTGGCAGTTCAATTGTAAGGAAAGAGCTGACGACGGCATCAAGTGTAAGCATTAGCACAAGGGATTTATTGGTATAGAACGACACATATGCAATCATGCAGTCATGTATGCATCCAATGCCACGTATGGGACAAGCCAATGGCAATTAAATGCATATATATGGGGTAGGACAGACACGGAAGAAACAAAGCCTACACCGATGCCGGTTATTATATTAACATGCACTTTAACAGTTCTACTTAGACAAGCGCCACAAACGTTTCATCCAAACCAACCCGAAAGAAAGACCCCGGGCTCGTGAGCCTTTATTGTTCTCAGACGCGAGACCGAAGAGCTCCGAGATCGACCGGCGGGCTGTTACCTGCACCGCCTTCGTGGTGACTCGCTGGTGCTCCTCGGCGTCCCGTCCACACGGCAGTGGCGTGACCGTGGCGCGGCCCAGGCCTCGTCGTGCAGCCCGGTCGATCGGCCAAGTCGACAAGGCCTCAGAGGACGAACGGGCCTTTGCTCGCTCAGAGTGCTCTCTTAAGAGCCCGTCCGTTGCCTTCCGCGTCGTTTGGGACTGTCCCGGGGCCTCGAGCAACCTCGGACCATTATCTGCGCTGGGGTTGGCGACAATCCTCTCGGGCCTCTATCCCCAGCAGACCACAGCTCAGACACCGGCAATGGTCAGGCTCGCGCATCCATGGGCTCCCGGGGTGTCTGTCCATCTCGCTCTCTCCAGCTCCTCAGGCCGACTGCAGAACTCCAGGCTGCCCGTCATCCTCTGCTCTCTCCAGCTCCTCACGACTGACAGGACTCCAGGCTGACCAGCTCCCAATCGCGTTTGACTGCACAACAGACATGCTGCTGGGGGCGTCTCTGCGCGCCCTGGTTTTGCGGGTCAGTGAGGCGGAGGGTTTTATCTCCGATCTCTGCACCTCTGGACCCCCGGCTGGACTCGCCCCTTGCGACTTTGATCCATATTGTGGCGCGAAAGCTCGAGAGATCGGACGTGGGTGAAATCATCGACGCCTCGTGCCAACGAAGGAGTCCCGCGTCTGTTGGGTAGAGGAATGTGTTTCTGGGGATTCGCCGTCGCTGCCAGCATAAGATGCGGCGCAATGGGAGATGACGGTCTAGGCGTTGCTTGTTCCTGGTGTTGCGCTTAAGGTGATGAAGGGGATGTGCGTAGAGTGTCGGTATGTGGAGATAGGTTGTATGAGGAGCGATGTTGGTTGGTCGGAGGGTGGTTGTTGTAATAAGGGCGGTTTTGGTGCGCAAAAGGAAGATAGTAAAAGGAGTAGATAGATGAGCACTAACATAAAGATTCACAGCCATCGTGCACACGTAATTAATGCCCGGGAAAAATCGAGGTGGGAAAATGCTGTTCGTGAACACAGACTTCGACATAACTGATCTCGAGGACCTATATGTTGGGTGTCGGCTGTGATTTACGCATCAACCGTAACGAATAATATGGCAGAGGAAAGGTGGGAATGTGGGCACAAATAATAAAGTTTAATACAAGAGCAATTATCAAGCGATGATTTGTGGAAGTGAGGCGCAAAATATAATGCGACTAGTATTTAGCAAAAGAGGAAAGAGTGGGAGCTCATCAGATACAGATAACTATCACATTCTTTAACTTACACTTACACGACGGAGGCGCCATATGATACCTACAGAAGCCAGCATATACAGATCAGACAGGACCTAATCACGATAGGACGATACACATCCTGATGGAAATTAGAACAAGCAAGAAAGATGGAACAGCTCGAGGTGATTGTGCGACCTCCTGGATACCTGAGCGACCGACGGACCAGCGTGAACCACGTCGTTCATTGGGCGAAAGAGGGAGGAAAACTAGGGGGTTTCTCGGTGCGTGAGTGAGGAGGCTGCAAATGACGTGCAAGTGCGGTGCAGAGAGGGAAAATGAGAAGAGGTGGCGTGTCTGGTGGAGACGCAGAACGGGGCTTCGTAAAAGTCTGAAGCCAGGAGTCGAACAAAGTATCACCTGGGAATGGAGAGACCACACGGGCTGGTGTCTGGAGAACAAGCACAAGTGAGCGAAGTCCAACACCAGGCAGAAGGACAGATCCAGCGAGAGTTCCTGGTCACGTCGTCCAAACACACTGACTTACGAACTTTCTCCTTCTCTCTCGTTCCACTCATTCCTCTGACACACGAGCAATCAACACAAAGCACCAACTGTCCTTTTCAGGGCTCTGATTGTCACACCTCACTCACACCAATTAATCTACACACACCATTCACCCTTCGCAACTCTCAAAACAGTTTGCATTGCACATTTCATCCCCACCCCCTTTATTGACCCATGTAACGCGGCTCTTCTTCTCTCCTCTCCCTTTCCTCTTTCTTCTCTTTCCAGAATGACTGTGCACCTGTTCGTATCTGTGACAAGTGACTGACGAGAGGGGGCTTACGTGCGTAGCATAAGGATTTCTCGATCGTGACACTGCTTTGTATATTCATGCTCTTACAAATCATAATAACAACTTTTTCCAAACTGTCGGTTGTCTGCCTCTATGGTTAAGCATAGTGGAGAGTAAAGAGGAGTTCGTCCCCGTCGTTCCATCATGGGAGCATGAGCCAGCATGTCCAAGACTCCACTGCTCACGAGTGGTCGTTTATCGCCACCGAACCCCAGCCCACAACAAATGCGTGATCAGGAGTGCGATTCGCCCCTCGCCTCGCGGAGAGAAATAACTGGATTGCGGATGAGGGGGTAGTGAGCTAACCCCACCCCGCCCCCCATTCCCTCCAAATTACGAGCGGTCATTGTTCTCAAATACGGCAGTGCATGGCGGAGCAGATGAGCTGGAACAGGTGGATTTGATGGCCCATTTGATTGAGAGGAGAAAGGATGGCCCAGGACGTAAACCCCCACAGCGAGGAAGACATCCCCCACAACCAAACCCAAGAAGAGTTGTGGGAGTGGCGGGCCGCGCGGCATAGCCCACCCAGTGTGAAGGTCCCCTACGGATCCAGATGAATGAAGATAGAGACAATGATGCATGAAGATCTGGACGGAACAACAAATGATCAAAATGGACGAAAGTGAAGAAGGATGCGACGAGGATGGATCCGAAATGATAAAGTATGCAAGAAATGAGAAGGGGAATGCAAAAATACTGGTTTGAACCTCAGCGCCGGTCAGAGGCTGATGGAGGCGAATGAAGGAAGGGGAAGGCCACTGTGGAGAATTGTATATCTCCAAGCTGAGAATAGCCATTTGTTAGCAGAATACTTTTTAAAAATCAAAAGTAAAAAAAGAGCCGAAAAGCATTCATTATATGACTGCTCTTATACAGCTGCAGTTCTGTGGCTGTGTTAAGTAGCCAAAGCATGTGTCTCTTTTCTTTTGTGCACACACTGAGCATCGCTTTTTAGATTGCCCTTGATAAACCATCTGAGGCAAGAGAAAACGCCGATCGTAATGATAAGCCATGTAGAACCTTAGCCCAAAGAAGCCCGATCGTAAAGTAAACCTTGAACCCAAGGGAAACCTCGTCAGTAACAAGCCTGTGAGCGGACCGAAGGAAGCCGATCCGTAAATCTGAGTTGCCATATTGGACACAGCCGACAACAGCTGTCTTCCACGTTCCAAAGAGGATAGAATAAGGGAAAGGAATGTAAAGCTGCTAAGAGAGGTAAGCGCGTCTTCCTGCGCCCTGGGCCGGATAATGACCAAAACAGATGGCTAAGAGCCCAAAGAGGAAACCAGCACCAGGCTTTTGCAACCGTTGAGGAATGAGCTTATGGGAAACAAGTCTCGAATAGAAACAGTGATGGAGCTGGGCCAATCTTGAAACCAGATGGTGCCACAAGTGCAGGGGCAAAATTGGATATATAGAGGCAAGCCAAAGTGCCAAGCCCGCAGTTAGAGTTAGATTGAGCGTGGACTACGTGGGTTATTCTGGTGTCTCGTCTATATCTCTCCTGTATACATTTTGGTGTGAATTGAAAGCCTCGGTCTGCTAGCCGAAGACCAACGTGGACTAGGCGCCGTCTGGGATCATCAATCAGCAGACACGTGGGTGCTCAACAATTTGCGTAGTCGGGGGGCAGGATAAGATCGACCAAGGAGGAAAGGACGAGACTGTGCCCGGGTGAGGACAAAGGAGACAGAAGCGGCCGGCGTGTAATGAGATAATTGGTAAGGAATAACTGCCTCTTTGTCTCGCACAGGGCATACAAGTTCGGCTGTCTTTGTTGATCTGTCGCTATCTTTAAGGAAGAAACAGAGGGGAGAAGGAGCTTTTACACAGATCAAAAGGGAGAGGTCCCCCTGGGAAGCGTTAAGGGTCCATTTGGGGTTGAGGGAAACCGAGGAAAGGGGCAACACAAAGAACACCTCGAGACAGGGTCCAAACGGAATTCCGTTGGAGAATGAGGTGCGGGAGGTTGATGCACATGGAGTGTCGAGGGGTTCCGTGGAGTAGGGTTGTAGTGGTGAGTTGTGAAAGCACGCGGTGCCGACCAGCCCAGAGATCACCCTTCGCAGTAGGAGGAATAACTGTCGCCTTACCAAAGAATACGTCTATGGTTACAGACCAGGGGAAATGGGGATAAGTTTGTGAAACCAAAGTCGGATAAAAATGCAACCTCCCACGTAATAACCGCTGTGCGGTGGCCAATGATGTATGAAAAATATGAGTTGTCATGTACTCAATTGGCATTGTGGTTTATAAGTGGACAACAGACGCACACCAGATTCCCATGAAGATGGGGTTCCTAAGAGCAGAAATATAGATAATTGATCATGCCGCGTTAGAACAGACGGACAAGTGATAAGTTAAAGAACCAGGAGCCAGACCTTGATAGCTTGCAAATTTATGGGGGAGAGGTCCTTCCAAGTAAGGATATGGCATGAATGATTGGAATAAAACGGAAAGACTGTTGGAATTAGAAATGACCACAGAATAAAGGCATGCCACAACAAGGGGATTGAGATACTCCCGCCCTGTAACTGCCTACTGAAATGGGGGTCATGAGGGCGGAATGCTCAGGAATGTAAGTGCAGGAGTGATCCATCCTGAACATATGTGATAACACACCAAGTTGTATACCGAACCTAGAAGGTATGGGCTGAGGCCACAGCTGTCTGCCTTCGCCGGATCAAGAATAGACTCCGGCGGACCAGGCGGGATGCAAGCTCAGTCAGTGTAGACCACGCGTTTAAGAATAGCGATGATTAAGATCAATGAAGGAAGAGCGTGTTAGATCTGAGAGAAATGCCAGGAGAGTAAAATAAAGGAGATAATTAACGCAGTGTGTTGGGCACACCGCCTGCACGCATAGCGGACATTGGGGGTGTTATGTGCAGCCGGTGGGTGTGTCTTCGCATGTGTGTGGAAGAAAGCTAGGAAGGCTGAATGGACAGCGGCAGAACGAGACCAGCAGTGCAACCAACGCAGATCGGCAACATAAGCGACGGCGCTGTGATGATGAGATGAGGGGAACAGCGCTGCGACCGCCAGCACTAGATTGGATTAAGATTATGAATACAAAGGCGAACGTCGAAGGGAACGGGCATTTCCGAATCAATTGGATAGATTAGATGCAGACACGTCTTAAAGATGATGGGGGCTTTTCAATGTTGAGTGGAGGAAATACGCAAGCTCGAACACTGACATACTTCGTAGGAAGGGCTCATGGCCTCAAATGGTAAAGTAACAAATTATAGTTGTACTGTTAGGTTGGCAGGCAAAGGAGCAAGTGGATTGTTGATAGCGAGGCTGATCAATGTCTTGACGAGCGTGAAGAAGGGGAAATCGCAAATGACAAAAATAAAGACGAGTGTGCGATGGTTTGTTAGACAAACGCAGCAAGAAAAGAAATGTATAAGATTGGATAGAAAAGTGGGAATTGGAGAAGATGACACAGACTCGGGAACGAGATGCTGGGCGACAATGGGACGGTAAGGAGAGTGATTCTGCAAACGGCCCACCAGGCAGCACAGGGGGGGAGATGAAGCCGCCCAAGAGAGGAGGAAGAAACAAAAGTAGGACCACATAGCGCGCACCAGCGACCCGCGCTAGAGCTGCAGCAGGCCAAGGGCAGGTGACAACCAAAGCGCCGCAAGGATGGTTCCAGTGCGGACAACCAGACATTGGAAAGGAATTGCCCCCAACAGAAGGACGATCGGGGGTCTCCAGCAGGAAGGAGGATCAAACAACTGCAGCGCATGGGAGATCATATTGACATACCGCTGGTGTGGCCTCGGGTGTCAAGGGGAAGAGCGATACTGAGCATTAACAACTGGACAGAAGAGGGCCGACTACATTCTGGTAATGTCTCAAAGGTAAGAAACTTTCCTTTTTAGTTTGACACGGAGCCCACTCACTCTACTATTGCAGCCAATGAGCTTGCCAGGATTTGAAAAAATCCAATGCTAATGTACAAGTAGTAGGGTATAGGGGCGTCAGATACCAGACATTACTTGCAAGCAAACACAGATTATCATAAGAGTGGAGCCTTGTGCAGGAAAAACACGCGTTTCCTTCTCACAACCAGCAGTACACCGGTGATCTGTTAGCAGAGACTTGTTGTGTAAGTTGGAATTACGATAGTCATGACCACAAACAAAGGGGTTGTGATATCCCCGGGAAAACACATTCGAGCAATGATGATTGATGACACCGCACCCAGTTGTCTATTGGTGGAGGCTGCAAGGACAGACCGATTTAGTGTGTTTGATATGTTTAAATGCAATTAGCCGAAAGCTAAGAAATGCAAATGTGGCTAACAAGTGCAACAGCAGTAATGACTACACACCTAGCATGATCCCCACATTGCTACAATGGGCTATTATTGATGCGATGAATGATGTTGAATTGTGCGGAGAAAATTGTGCTCCGCGTCTGGAAACATGCTATATGATACTGATTGCCGTTTAAGACTGGTAGAGGAAGTGGTGCAATGGAGTAAGCTCGACGGAAAAACCAAGAGGCGAAGACGAGAATACCTGCCGGGAGGCGAGCCAAGCCTCGCATGTGACGCAAACGTTAACGCTTCGCGAACAAAGTTGGCAAGTAAGGTAGAAGCTACGGTACAGGGGTATCACTCCGAAGGATTAGTTTTTATGGTTCAGCCTGTCGAGGGGGCAGTGTGTGACCTCTGCCCACAAACAACAGTGTTTTCATGGCAAGTGAAAGCTAGCGAATGCATGAAGGGTGGATTTGTGATGTTTAAGGAACAGATGTTAGCGAAGGATTGGTGGAGGAGGTTTAATCTATCCACTCTAATCGCGAGATGATGATGGAAATGGCAAATGAAACAGGAAAACATAGAAATTGATAGAAAGCAGTCCACAAAGAACTGTGACCTGACATGACCAATGATGTGGGGCCGTATGTTGGTTTGGCAACGCCCCAGTGGATTAAGAACCGAAATCTGGAGAGTGCCGTTAGGACCGAGATGCTGCGGTCAATACCCTACGTCCGGTAAAGACTGCTGAGGCCGGTAGATACGACAGCTAAATTGATCGTGAAGGAACAAGGTGTAATGTAGAAGTTGTCAAACTGCCATGCAACACGGCTATAACTGCCAGTTGAAATAGTGTAGCCACAGAAGATAGTGGAGATTTGGCCATGGATTACGGAAGTAAATGTTTGAGTGATTCAAAGGTAGGTCCACGGCCCGTGGGGGTAGGCCTAGTACAGAGGGTGTTGGATAAGTCCGTAACCTCAAGCTCCACCCCATTGTTACTGTCATTGATGTTATTAGTTCTGCGTTTTTTCCGTAGCCCATGAATCAAGGAATCGCAGTTTCTTGTTTGCCTTCACATACAAGGCCGGTCAATATACATGAGACGGTCTTGTGCCGCAAGGGTTTGCTGATAGTCCCACGATTGTTTCACGTGGTTGATAAGTTTAGAAGAATATGTCCTCGGAGGGTTAAATCGAGCAGTGCTGCTACAATATGTGGTGACTTGCTAAGTGGCTCCCCAACAAGCAGCGGGTTGAAACAGATAGCGCGGCAGCTGCTAACAGGCATTGGCAAGGAAGGCACAAGGTAAAATAAGAAAGCTGCCCAAAAATTAGTTTGCAGGGGGGAGAAAGGGGGTTAATATCTTGGCACCACATGTCACAAGGAAAGAGGGATTGGACAAGCGGGGAGGATAACTTCAATTGCGGAAGTGCCCCTGCCCTCTCACAAGAAAGAGATGATGCGGATTCCTAGTATGGCAACCTCTGTAGACAGTGGTCGTGCGATATGTCAATCCTGACTAAGGAAACTGTATGTGCGTGTCGGGCCCAAAAATGGCAGCCCATGTAATCGATGTGGACTGAGAAGATGGGGAATGTTTACCAACTAAAACAGCACTCTCGACGGCGCCAGCCCTCGGGGCCTACCAGATTATGATGAAACCATTTTTTCTTTATTTTCACGAAAACTAAAAGGATTTGCGACAGCTTGCTGACACCAATCCCATGGCGACCGCCTAGCGAGCCAATTGCAGTATTTCAGGGCCGAAGGTCTGGACCCAGTCGAACGCGGGCCTACCCCTTTGTTTGCAAAGCAGTGCTGCAGCCAGCTACGCAGTTAAGCGCACGGCAGAGATCGTAATGGGTCACCCTCTGTACTCTAAGGTACCTCACTGCGGTTGCGCCGCGTTTATAACCCAAAGCAAACACAAACAGTTAACCAGAACCACGCGCCTGTATTGCAGTATGAGACGACTCTCCACACCAGCCGAACCGTGCAGGGTGAAGATGCAAGCGTTCTAATCCTTTTCCTTGGGCTCCAACGAAAGAAGACGGCGATTCTCACGATTGCACAGAGTCAATACAGAAGTAGTCACCGTGCGCCCGGATTCTAAAGTGATCACCTTGAGAACACCGGACCACCTTGTTCTGTCATGGTTCGGCCTATCGAGCCAGACGGCTCGGGCATGCAGGGATACGCCGTGTGCAGCCGACAGGTTGAATTGTTTATTGAAGCGATACGCCTGCCATCACATTTTTCTGCCCAAGCAGGCGGATGTGATGCCCTATAATGCATGTGAAGTTATCTGCTAGTATCTCGGTTAAATATATACACTGACTCTAATTATGGCTTTGTGTGGGTTACATATGACAAAGTGCGAGTTAGCGGGAAAATGCGGTAAGGGTTTCTCACGCTCTGCGGGCGAAAACACCATAAAAATGGTGGGTGTTGTTTCTGAGCTTTTAAAATAGAGTATTCGGCGTCCAGCGGGAACGTTAGCGCGTTTTAAATGCCAGCGCACCACTCAGAAGACTGAGCTAGATATATGACAAAGGAATAGACAAGGCGATAAGCTGCAAAGAGCGGGTCTGCCTGCCTGAATCGCTTCGGGGGGGGTAATCGCTAGGCGACTACCAAGCGGAACAAAGTAAGTGTGCATCAGTTAGCTTGTCAATAGGTGATTGCAAATCCAAAACTGCTGAGCTCGCTAGATGACGTAACAAATTGGAGTTGCAGGGAGGAACAGCGGATGAAGACGGACTATGTCCAACAAAGGGAAGGTCAGGTAGCGGCCTACTGATGCTTACCATGGCTTGCACGCATGGTGCGCCATTGAATGGACATGTGTGTCAAGAGGGGACTGTGGAGACAGGTTACAGAATTCTGGTATGCACCAGAAAAATTGGGAAATAGCAGAAGGGGTTTGTAAAAGCTGCCAGGTAGTGCCACAGGCATAAGCCAACACGAAAGAGGAGAAAAACAAGAGTGATGGGAAGCCCATCCAGCCCTTGGGACGTTTGGTGCACCTGCCATAATATTATATTTCATTAAAATGCTCAATCATGGTGTTTCAGTCAATGGTTCTTTGGGTATGGTAGACATGTAGCACCAAGGGGTAGAGTCTATTTACCCATGTGCAAAGTGATGTGCCGGCTATAGCCGTGGAAGCATCCTGTCCTAGACCAAAAACGTTTTGCCTGCCATTTGGCATCCGTGTATAATGCGTGTGCCGGGACGATCAGTGGGGGGACACGTTACGTGGAAGTGACACAGCCAGCGATGCAAAGCACTGGGAAGTAAACAAGGCGTCATGTGGTTGCCACCGCACAGTCAGCAGGTGCGGTGGTGTAAACGCAGGACGGAATCTTAAGAACAGATATTGGAATTAAAAATAATAAGCGAAATGGGTGGAATGCATTACCTTGGGTGCACTTTGAGAGAGCATGCAATTCAACAGTTAAAACCGGAAAACAGGGATGTA
The DNA here is from genome assembly GCA_035128595.1 of Eptatretus atami. Taxonomy (NCBI): domain Eukaryota; kingdom Metazoa; phylum Chordata; class Myxini; order Myxiniformes; family Myxinidae; genus Eptatretus; species Eptatretus atami. Next base: position 66,359 of record JAXMNL010000061.1, on the reverse strand, counting down.
TCCCCTCATGATTATACTAATGGGAAGGACCGAGCAGCTGCCTGTGACTCCGGCCCACTGAAACATGGATAACTGAAGTATATACAATGGTATGGACGAGAACTTGCTGACATTTTGCTACAGCTCTGCGGATGCGAAGGGCGATACCACACAAAGGTTTTGTTATAGAAAAAAGAGGGGGGGGGGGGGGGCCGCGTGCCCCTACCGAATCCAGTGAAGAGCCGCGACCACGCCTTCCCACAGGATGACTACGATGACTGATAAAACACTTCACAGGAAAACAGCCTTGGAAACCTCGGTGGAAAGGACATTTCAGCGTACTGCTGACCACTCTTGGACTGTTGGTGAAAGTTGCGAAGGTAAGACAGCCTGGATACACGCCACAGCATGAAGCTTGAATACCAGCAGAGACAAGGACAACGATAACAACCAATCTTACCACGACTGCGGTTCTTTGCTACTAGTTTGCATATGGGTAATCTCGCGGAATGCCGACTGTAAACTATGATGAAGGAACACTTATAATAATGTGAAACTACAATAATTGGAAAAATGAGTAAGGGATTAGATCAGGCGAGACTTAAGGGGGTGGTAGAAGAAAGAGACGAGAAATAACCAGTACAGTAAAGAATTACCGATGCATCACTGTAACACCTACTGTGCGACTTATGACCGTGCGAGGTACGCGAGGACAATGAACAAAAGGAATGTTGGTGCTCCACCTCCACACTTCTCAAAACACGGATTCCCTGGTATGGCAGTTGCATCCAGGGGAGGGTGAGGAAGTTGTGGTACTTCGTGCCGTAGGCAAGATAGGCCAATTTTAACGAAGTAGAGAAGACACCAGCAATCACGCTGAAAGAAAGTAATAGCGAGAATAAGAGTAACTGGGAAGAGGGGGATTACAATGTACGACTTTTGAGCATTGGTTATTACCCTAATGTACAGAACTACTTGACGAGGATTCGTATACAAGTCCCAGCGGACAGAGCAATAAAAATAACAAGCTTTGACGGTGTATTGAAAGGAAGCGGAAGGGTATTAGAAGAAAGTACTCCTCCACACTTCTCAAGGCTCATGCACAACAAATTGGAACTAATGTTTACCTCGTTAAAGACAGGGCAGGGACCCCCGACTTGGAGAATCAACATGCCTGCGACATTATGCTGAAGAAATGGTATGAGGCATTCACATTGGGAAGACGAATGAAAAGCGTGGATGACAACTCATACCTGTAAATATAGAAGAAATAACCTCTGTCGAACCACAGGCACCCGATATGGTTACATATTGGTGTGTGATATAAGGGTACTCATGGCTACCGGTTTGGATGGACAGGTCGGTGACTATTTGGATTGGTAGTCTACCCCGGATTCAGATCACTGACCAATGCCATTATCGACAGCGCCAGATCGAAAAGAGCCATTCAAAGTTAGAGGTTTTCATGATTGCATGTGCCCTTTTATTGAGAAAGCGGCAAAAAGTGCAAGGAAATTATCAAATTTCGCGGAGCATCATTGGAGAAACTGGGCTTAACACCACTCTGCTGATAGGATTCCACAAAACAAGTTGCCGGAGCTGGTAGCTGATACGGACAAAGCCGTTATGGATAAATGGCCGTAGTCGCCTGGATATGCTGCTAGCAGAAAAAGAGGACTTGTTCGGGTCATCGGGCTGAGTGGGTGTGCAACAGACATCCAGATAATTCAGAAGAAAATCGAATAATGGTCTAGACAAAATAAAGGCCGAAGGTGCAAAATATCATAATTTTAACAAGGGATGGTTCAATGATCGTTGGTGATGGGAATATTGGCGAGATTGGGGGAGCCGGATAATCCAGTTGGTTGTTCATGGGGGCTCATGATCTGCATAGCTGTGACGGTTGTCATTCACTTGTATTAAATAGTCTAATCAGGGAGTGCGTGAGACGAGTGTTCTCTGCCGCACACAAGAAGATCCACAAAAAGCGAAACGACCTGGCAAGGCCTGCTTTGATTGGCGTGGGGTCAAGCCGCTGCCAGGCCACGCAGGGGTCCACCGTCTTACCCTCCCGATTAATTCAGCTCTCTATCTCTCCGCAGCCATAGTAACCTGAAATACTGTTGAACTTGAGTGACTGTTGTAAGGCCACTGTCTCCATATCTCACATGGATGAGATGTCTCGATTGCTTGCGCCAGATGTAGGGATGGGAATGAAATACTATATAACCATTTGCGACTTGGTTGTGCAACTCTTGGGATTGCACTTTCTGTATTTACTCGTTGGGATTTTGTACTTTCTTATTTTACTCTGGGATTTGTACTCTGGGCTTGTCAGTTAGGCCAATTATTCGTTACTTTCGTTCATAAGAACATAGTAGCCAAATATATATTTTTCCCTGGTTGTCATAAAGAAACAATAGTTAGCCAAAAATACTCTGACTTTGGTGTTCGTAACGAAATCCCTTGTTAGTTAAATAGTAATATATAATATATGTATAAATATATATATAATATATATATATTACTAGGTATATAATATCCTTTTGCTGCATAAGTAACTTTGTGAGAGCCGCTTTTGGAAGTAATTGTTGAGAGGCCGCTTTTGGAAAGTAACTTCTGCCTCAGGAACCTATGGCTAAGTCATAATCGTTGAATATGTATCCACTATTCACAGAGGGGTGGATTGGTTAGTGATTGGGGGCCGTTTAGGTGGTAGAGGATGTGGCTTTTCATAAGTTGTATATGAAGGGGCCAGAAGGAGCCTCCGATTGACGTCGATGGGGCACGTTTGACTGACCATAAGAGTGGGACCCACCTGTAGAAAAGAAATCCTGCCTGCCGTCCTTCCGGTCCAGGGATGCTCCATCTCTCATGTGTATTATGTAAACGGTTGCTTCTTTTACACAAATCCAAGAGTAACAAGAGGAGGCGATGTTGGAGAAGATGGTATAATCTCCCAAGCAGAGATAGCCATTTGTTTAGCAGAATTACTTTTTAAAATCAAAAGTAATGAGAAAAGAGCAAAAGCGATTCATTATAGCAGTACTCTTAAACAGCGTGCGAGTTCTTGGCTGTTGTTAATAGCGCAAGGGGCATGTAGTCTCTTTCTTTGTGGACACAGCTTGAGCATCGGATTTTTATTTGCCCTTTAAAAACCTTGGAGTCCCAGAGTAAGCCGCGACGTTAACATAAACTTGAGCCAGGGAAACCGGGGTCATAAACAAGCCTTGAGCCGAAGGAGCCCGATGAGCGTAAATCAAGTGCCATTGGACGCAGCAGCACAACAGCTGCTTCCACTTTCCAAATGAGGAGAATAAGGAAAGGAATGGTAAAACGGCTCTAAGAAGTAAGCCGTCTCCCTACGCCCTGCCGGATAATGACCAAACCAGATGGCTTTTAGAGCCCAAAGGAGGAAACGTCAGCACTACAGCTTTTTACCTTGGAGGAAATTGATCTTTGGATACAAGAAGTGCTCAATAGAAAACCAGTGATGGAGCTGGGCCAATCTCGAAACCCAAAGATGGTCCCACAAGGGGCAGGGCCAAATTGTAATATTAGGCAAGCAGATGCGTCAGAGCCAGTCATGAGTTTTAGATTGAGCTGGACTACTGTGGGTATTCTGTGTCTCATCGTATTATCTCTCCAGTTATTTACATGTTTTGATGTGAATTAAGAGCTCTTCTCTACCAAGGACCATACGTGGGGGTACTAGCCGCGTCTGATCTCAATCAGCACGGACACCGTGGTCTCAAAGATCACCACGAGGGGAATAATGGTGGCACCACATGGCGAGACGGATCGAGTCAGAAGGAGTGCGCAATTGTCCGGCTCCGCGATGGAGGAACGGGCGAGGCGGGTGATCGAAGAGACGTCCACATACATTACAGGGAAACTGCGTGAATTCGGACAGGGGCGGAGAAATTAACATAGACAGAAACGCCGGAATTTAAAAGAAATGAGAAGAGACACAGGAAATAGAACAGATAGAGGTGAACTGAAACTACAATGAAATGAGACTGAGCACACACAGTTAGAGATACGGAAGGGACAATGGTTTGGAAGCTGTGGAATGTTTCGTGACCGGTCGAGCATCAGGATAGCTCTCCTTCAGAGGAACAGAGGGAGCACTGTATGCTCCCTCGAAGTGGATCTGGCGAACCAGGGGAGTCGGTCGCGGGCCGTGCGACGGTGAGGGTTATGGGTGCGAATGGTTGCTGACGCGAGCTTGGGGTATGGAACCCCGGTGGATTTCTTGTAGTTAAACACAAGTCCCCGATGTGTTGTCCCGGAGTGTTGTGTAAATGTGTGCCCCAGAAGGTAAGATATTGGTCGGATAGACATGGCCTGTTTGAGTGCGATGCATGAATTGGTACTCGGTACTTGATCAATGTGGAGACTTGAATGGCGAGCCTGGGAGGCCGCACAAGTTGTTTTGGTGACGGCGCCAGTTCCGCGGGACGGCTGCGTGTCGATGTGGTCCGTTCTGGTTTGCTGAAATGGCTGCCAAGCGCGCACGTTTGCGCGGATCGAACCGGCGCCGAAACGTCTGGCGCCGAGTGCTGATCGAAACCGGCACGGTGCTGACGGTTACAAGGAGGTGTATTTGAATTTGGGAAAGCGGCGTGGTCCCCATCGCAGCATCGTGTCGGGGACATCAGCGTGCTGGCACGCCGCGGTTTCTGTTCGTGAACCGCGGAGCAGATCCACGGGACGACACGCTCGGGCGGGCCTGCACGGCAAGCGGCACAGGTTCCGGTGAGGACGAGTGACGTCACTGAGATCTCCAGCGTGGCCTGGCGGGTGAATATGGGCGCGACGTGTGGCTCGCGATGGCGGACCCTCGAGGCCGAGCGCTTGTTGCGCATGCCAGGGCGACAATCGAAGGCCACATGATATCGTCCGCGGAAGGGGGACGAACGAGCGAGTCGCTATGCAGGACCGCCGCCCTGGCGGTGAGCAAGAGAGAAAAAACAGCCTCGCTCCCGCGAAAGTACAGGGCCCCGGCCGGGATGTGGAAACATCCTGCTTGGCAAAGGAGCAAATAGTTAGATGCGGGGCGAGGGCTGGGGATGTAGCGATAGATAGACCGGCCTCATGGAGCAATGAGTAGTTCTCATGTGGCCTGTGGAACGGTTAGTGGGAATGTTAGGTTAGATTTAAATGGGAAAAGGATTTTGGGAGACACTGACCGACATGGAATTGTGTATGGGACGGATCTTAGCGAAAGAGTTAAATGGAAGTGCGATTGAGGAAAAGGGATGACGAAGGGGCACGAGGCTAGTTAGGTGGGACTGGCTCAGGTGTGCGAATGGAAAAAAAAAGAAAAAAGATGTGTACCATGAGTGAATTGGGACAGCGGCCTGAGTGTGTGAATGGAGTTAATGTGGAAGCATGGTGCAATGAATGAGTGGGAAGTATGTAGATCCCACCAAGTGACCCGCGGTCAGTTGTAATGTTTAGTTTGTGGGTGGGTCAAAATTTACCAAAGGAGGTCGTTTGTTGTTGGTGGTGTGCGAAGGCACGCATTACCTTTTGGAGGGTGCAATAGCCATTGACCGGCTGGGAGCGTGGCTGTGGAAAGAGTGAATATGAGTAGAGCCCTGGTGCAGCCGGATAGTCCAGAATTGGCCAAGGCGTCTCAATAGTGACGGGATGAGGATGTAGTGGCACGGGCGGCCCGTCGGAAACGCGGACGCGTGGCACGCGAATATACGGGGGAGTAGCCAAGAAGGGCATTCTCCCGGTTCTAGGGAGCAGGGTAGGCGAGGAGACCAGGGCCCGGGGGTGCGCTTAGTGTTCGAGGTTCGCAGAGAGGATCCCTGCCAAGTGAGGCCACGCTGCCCAGCCACGAAATTGATGCAAGGACGAGAGTAAATTTGAGTGCCAGCGCCAATTTATTCGAGGAACACCACACAGCACGGGAATCATGTGTTGCGGAAGCCGATCGTTAAAGAGACAGGTATCTCTCTCTTTGCTAAGCAACCACGAACGCTGATTGGTACCGCCAATCCTGGCAGTTTCCGGTGGATTGACCGCACCAATGAGTTCCGTATCCTCGATGCGTACTTGTGTTAACTTGACGTAGCAGGTACAGCCGAGCGGAGCTGCCAAGTACACACCAGCTAATAAGAGCAAATTATTGGTACAGAGGAATCCGAAACGTGGTGTTGACTAACACAAAGAAAAAATTCACCTGGGGTGACGTCACTTATAAAACCAAACAATGTCAGTTAAGACCGAGACAACTGGGCGCAGTCAACGCGCAGCGAACGGCGGCAGTGTTCAAGATGATGCTTTGGGGGGGGTGCTGCCGTGACAATTAATTTGAAAATAAAGCGACATTACATTTCGGTGAAACTGCACTCGTACGGAAAATGTAAATATACAAGGTAGCTGCAGCATGACACATCACTACTTACAAGCCCAGTAGAAAATATAGCCGAAGTAGCAGTTTTTGCAAACTGAAGCATGACGCGAAAAACGAAAGCGAATTCGAAAATCGCCGCAAATTAATATGCCCATAACTTC
>JAXMNL010000061.1:1501-23281 GCA_035128595.1 Eptatretus atami | reverse complement strand
AATACACCTCCTTGTACCGTACACCGTGCCGGTTTCGATCACGCACGGCGCCAGACGTATCGGCGCGGCTTCGATCGCGCAAACGTGCGCACTTGGGCAGTCCACCAACAAACACGAACGGACCACTCGACACGCAGCGTCCCGCGGAGCACGGCCGCGTCACCAAACAAATTGTGCGGCCTCAGGTCGCCATTCAAGTCTCCTCATTGGATCAGTACCGAGTACCAATTCATGCATGCACTCAAACAGGCCGATGTACTCATCCGACCAATATCTTACCTTTCTGGGGCACACATTTCACAACACTCCGGGACAACACATCGGGATTCGTGTTTACTACAAGAAATCCACGGGTTTCCCATACCCCCAAGCTCGGACGTTCGCAACTCATTCGCACCCATACACCCCTCACCGTCGCACGGCCCGCGACGACTCACCCTGGTTCGCCAGATCCACTTCGAGGAGCATACAGTGCTCCCTCTGTCCTCGAGGAGGCATACTGATGCTCGCAGGGTCACGAAACATTCCACCAGCTCCAACACCATGTCCCTTCCTCTCTCTAACTGTTGGCCAGTCTAATTTTCATTTAGTTTCGTTCACCTCTATCTGTTCTATTTCCTGTGTCTCTTCTCATTCTTTTAATTCCTGGCGTTCTGTCTATGTTAATTTCTCCGCCCCTTTCCGAATTCACGCAGTTTCCCTGTAATGTATGTGGACGTCTCTTCGATCACCCGCCTCGCCCGTTCCTCCATCGCGGAGCCGGACAATTGCGCACTCCTTCTGACTCGATCCGTCTCGCCATGTGGTGCCACCATTATTCCCCTCGTGGTGATCTTTGAGACCACGGTGTCCGTGCTGATTGAGATCAGACGCGGCTAGTACCCCCACGTATGGTCCTTGGTAGAGAAGAGCTCTTAATTCACATCAAAACATGTAAATAACTGGAGAGATAATACGATGAGACACAGAATACCCACAGTAGTCCAGCTCAATCTAAAACTCATGACTGGCTCTGACGCATCTGCTTGCCTAATATTACAATTTGGCCCTGCCCCTTGTGGGACCATCTTTGGGTTTCGAGATTGGCCCAGCTCCATCACTGGTTTTCTATTGAGCACTTCTTGTATCCAAAGATCAATTTCCTCCAAGGTAAAAAGCTGTAGTGCTGACGTTTCCTCCTTTGGGCTCTAAAAGCCATCTGGTTTGGTCATTATCCGGCAGGGCGTAGGGAGACGGCTTACTTCTTAGAGCCGTTTTACCATTCCTTTCCTTATTCTCCTCATTTGGAAAGTGGAAGCAGCTGTTGTGCTGCTGCGTCCAATGGCACTTGATTTACGCTCATCGGGCTCCTTCGGCTCAAGGCTTGTTTATGACCCCGGTTTCCCTGGCTCAAGTTTATGTTAACGTCGCGGCTTACTCTGGGACTCCAAGGTTTTTAAAGGGCAAATAAAAATCCGATGCTCAAGCTGTGTCCACAAAGAAAGAGACTACATGCCCCTTGCGCTATTAACAACAGCCAAGAACTCGCACGCTGTTTAAGAGTACTGCTATAATGAATCGCTTTTGCTCTTTTCTCATTACTTTTGATTTTAAAAAGTAATTCTGCTAAACAAATGGCTATCTCTGCTTGGGAGATTATACCATCTTCTCCAACATCGCCTCCTCTTGTTACTCTTGGATTTGTGTAAAAGAAGCAACCGTTTACATAATACACATGAGAGATGGAGCATCCCTGGACCGGAAGGACGGCAGGCAGGATTTCTTTTCTACAGGTGGGTCCCACTCTTATGGTCAGTCAAACGTGCCCCATCGACGTCAATCGGAGGCTCCTTCTGGCCCCTTCATATACAACTTATGAAAAGCCACATCCTCTACCACCTAAACGGCCCCCAATCACTAACCAATCCACCCCTCTGTGAATAGTGGATACATATTCAACGATTATGACTTAGCCATAGGTTCCTGAGGCAGAAGTTACTTTCCAAAAGCGGCCTCTCAACAATTACTTCCAAAAGCGGCTCTCACAAAGTTACTTATGCAGCAAAAGGATATTATATACCTAGTAATATATATATATTATATATATATTTATACATATATTATATATTACTATTTAACTAACAAGGGATTTCGTTACGAACACCAAAGTCAGAGTATTTTTGGCTAACTATTGTTTCTTTATGACAACCAGGGAAAAATATATATTTGGCTACTATGTTCTTATGAACGAAAGTAACGAATAATTGGCCTAACTGACAAGCCCAGAGTACAAATCCCAGAGTAAAATAAGAAAGTACAAAATCCCAACGAGTAAATACAGAAAGTGCAATCCCAAGAGTTGCACAACCAAGTCGCAAATGGTTATATAGTATTTCATTCCCATCCCTACATCTGGCGCAAGCAATCGAGACATCTCATCCATGTGAGATATGGAGACAGTGGCCTTACAACAGTCACTCAAGTTCAACAGTATTTCAGGTTACTATGGCTGCGGAGAGATAGAGAGCTGAATTAATCGGGAGGGTAAGACGGTGGACCCCTGCGTGGCCTGGCAGCGGCTTGACCCCACGCCAATCAAAGCAGGCCTTGCCAGGTCGTTTCGCTTTTTGTGGATCTTCTTGTGTGCGGCAGAGAACACTCGTCTCACGCACTCCCTGATTAGACTATTTAATACAAGTGAATGACAACCGTCACAGCTATGCAGATCATGAGCCCCCATGAACAACCAACTGGATTATCCGGCTCCCCCAATCTCGCCAATATTCCCATCACCAACGATCATTGAACCATCCCTTGTTAAAATTATGATATTTTGCACCTTCGGCCTTTATTTTGTCTAGACCATTATTCGATTTTCTTCTGAATTATCTGGATGTCTGTTGCACACCCACTCAGCCCGATGACCCGAACAAGTCCTCTTTTTCTGCTAGCAGCATATCCAGGCGACTACGGCCATTTATCCATAACGGCTTTGTCCGTATCAGCTACCAGCTCCGGCAACTTGTTTTGTGGAATCCTATCAGCAGAGTGGTGTTAAGCCCAGTTTCTCCAATGATGCTCCGCGAAATTTGATAATTTCCTTGCACTTTTTGCCGCTTTCTCAATAAAAGGGCACATGCAATCATGAAAACCTCTAACTTTGAATGGCTCTTTTCGATCTGGCGCTGTCGATAATGGCATTGGTCAGTGATCTGAATCCGGGGTAGACTACCAATCCAAATAGTCACCGACCTGTCCATCCAAACCGGTAGCCATGAGTACCCTTATATCACACACCAATATGTAACCATATCGGGTGCCTGTGGTTCGACAGAGGTTATTTCTTCTATATTTACAGGTATGAGTTGTCATCCACGCTTTTCATTCGTCTTCCCAATGTGAATGCCTCATACCATTTCTTCAGCATAATGTCGCAGGCATGTTGATTCTCCAAGTCGGGGGTCCCTGCCCTGTCTTTAACGAGGTAAACATTAGTTCCAATTTGTTGTGCATGAGCCTTGAGAAGTGTGGAGGAGTACTTTCTTCTAATACCCTTCCGCTTCCTTTCAATACACCGTCAAAGCTTGTTATTTTTATTGCTCTGTCCGCTGGGACTTGTATACGAATCCTCGTCAAGTAGTTCTGTACATTAGGGTAATAACCAATGCTCAAAAGTCGTACATTGTAATCCCCCTCTTCCCAGTTACTCTTATTCTCGCTATTACTTTCTTTCAGCGTGATTGCTGGTGTCTTCTCTACTTCGTTAAAATTGGCCTATCTTGCCTACGGCACGAAGTACCACAACTTCCTCACCCTCCCCTGGATGCAACTGCCATACCAGGGAATCCGTGTTTTGAGAAGTGTGGAGGTGGAGCACCAACATTCCTTTTGTTCATTGTCCTCGCGTACCTCGCACGGTCATAAGTCGCACAGTAGGTGTTACAGTGATGCATCGGTAATTCTTTACTGTACTGGTTATTTCTCGTCTCTTTCTTCTACCACCCCCTTAAGTCTCGCCTGATCTAATCCCTTACTCATTTTTCCAATTATTGTAGTTTCACATTATTATAAGTGTTCCTTCATCATAGTTTACAGTCGGCATTCCGCGAGATTACCCATATGCAAACTAGTAGCAAAGAACCGCAGTCGTGGTAAGATTGGTTGTTATCGTTGTCCTTGTCTCTGCTGGTATTCAAGCTTCATGCTGTGGCGTGTATCCAGGCTGTCTTACCTTCGCAACTTTCACCAACAGTCCAAGAGTGGTCAGCAGTACGCTGAAATGTCCTTTCCACCGAGGTTTCCAAGGCTGTTTTCCTGTGAAGTGTTTTATCAGTCATCGTAGTCATCCTGTGGGAAGGCGTGGTCGCGGCTCTTCACTGGATTCGGTAGGGGCACGCGGCCCCCCCCCCCCCCCTCTTTTTTCTATAACAAAACCTTTGTGTGGTATCGCCCTTCGCATCCGCAGAGCTGTAGCAAAATGTCAGCAAGTTCTCGTCCATACCATTGTATATACTTCAGTTATCCATGTTTCAGTGGGCCGGAGTCACAGGCAGCTGCTCGGTCCTTCCCATTAGTATAATCATGAGGGGATACATCCCTGTTTTCCGGTTTTAACTGTTGAATTGCATGCTCTCTCAAAGTGCACCCAAGGTAATGCATTCCACCCATTTCGCTTATTATTTTTAATTCCAATATCTGTTCTTAAGATTCCGTCCTGCGTTTACACCACCGCACCTGCTGACTGTGCGGTGGCAACCACATGACGCCTTGTTTACTTCCCAGTGCTTTGCATCGCTGGCTGTGTCACTTCCACGTAACGTGTCCCCCCACTGATCGTCCCGGCACACGCATTATACACGGATGCCAAATGGCAGGCAAAACGTTTTTGGTCTAGGACAGGATGCTTCCACGGCTATAGCCGGCACATCACTTTGCACATGGGTAAATAGACTCTACCCCTTGGTGCTACATGTCTACCATACCCAAAGAACCATTGACTGAAACACCATGATTGAGCATTTTAATGAAATATAATATTATGGCAGGTGCACCAAACGTCCCAAGGGCTGGATGGGCTTCCCATCACTCTTGTTTTTCTCCTCTTTCGTGTTGGCTTATGCCTGTGGCACTACCTGGCAGCTTTTACAAACCCCTTCTGCTATTTCCCAATTTTTCTGGTGCATACCAGAATTCTGTAACCTGTCTCCACAGTCCCCTCTTGACACACATGTCCATTCAATGGCGCACCATGCGTGCAAGCCATGGTAAGCATCAGTAGGCCGCTACCTGACCTTCCCTTTGTTGGACATAGTCCGTCTTCATCCGCTGTTCCTCCCTGCAACTCCAATTTGTTACGTCATCTAGCGAGCTCAGCAGTTTTGGATTTGCAATCACCTATTGACAAGCTAACTGATGCACACTTACTTTGTTCCGCTTGGTAGTCGCCTAGCGATTACCCCCCCCGAAGCGATTCAGGCAGGCAGACCCGCTCTTTGCAGCTTATCGCCTTGTCTATTCCTTTGTCATATATCTAGCTCAGTCTTCTGAGTGGTGCGCTGGCATTTAAAACGCGCTAACGTTCCCGCTGGACGCCGAATACTCTATTTTAAAAGCTCAGAAACAACACCCACCATTTTTATGGTGTTTTCGCCCGCAGAGCGTGAGAAACCCTTACCGCATTTTCCCGCTAACTCGCACTTTGTCATATGTAACCCACACAAAGCCATAATTAGAGTCAGTGTATATATTTAACCGAGATACTAGCAGATAACTTCACATGCATTATAGGGCATCACATCCGCCTGCTTGGGCAGAAAAATGTGATGGCAGGCGTATCGCTTCAATAAACAATTCAACCTGTCGGCTGCACACGGCGTATCCCTGCATGCCCGAGCCGTCTGGCTCGATAGGCCGAACCATGACAGAACAAGGTGGTCCGGTGTTCTCAAGGTGATCACTTTAGAATCCGGGCGCACGGTGACTACTTCTGTATTGACTCTGTGCAATCGTGAGAATCGCCGTCTTCTTTCGTTGGAGCCCAAGGAAAAGGATTAGAACGCTTGCATCTTCACCCTGCACGGTTCGGCTGGTGTGGAGAGTCGTCTCATACTGCAATACAGGCGCGTGGTTCTGGTTAACTGTTTGTGTTTGCTTTGGGTTATAAACGCGGCGCAACCGCAGTGAGGTACCTTAGAGTACAGAGGGTGACCCATTACGATCTCTGCCGTGCGCTTAACTGCGTAGCTGGCTGCAGCACTGCTTTGCAAACAAAGGGGTAGGCCCGCGTTCGACTGGGTCCAGACCTTCGGCCCTGAAATACTGCAATTGGCTCGCTAGGCGGTCGCCATGGGATTGGTGTCAGCAAGCTGTCGCAAATCCTTTTAGTTTTCGTGAAAATAAAGAAAAAATGGTTTCATCATAATCTGGTAGGCCCCGAGGGCTGGCGCCGTCGAGAGTGCTGTTTTAGTTGGTAAACATTCCCCATCTTCTCAGTCCACATCGATTACATGGGCTGCCATTTTTGGGCCCGACACGCACATACAGTTTCCTTAGTCAGGATTGACATATCGCACGACCACTGTCTACAGAGGTTGCCATACTAGGAATCCGCATCATCTCTTTCTTGTGAGAGGGCAGGGGCACTTCCGCAATTGAAGTTATCCTCCCCGCTTGTCCAATCCCTCTTTCCTTGTGACATGTGGTGCCAAGATATTAACCCCCTTTCTCCCCCCTGCAAACTAATTTTTGGGCAGCTTTCTTATTTTACCTTGTGCCTTCCTTGCCAATGCCTGTTAGCAGCTGCCGCGCTATCTGTTTCAACCCGCTGCTTGTTGGGGAGCCACTTAGCAAGTCACCACATATTGTAGCAGCACTGCTCGATTTAACCCTCCGAGGACATATTCTTCTAAACTTATCAACCACGTGAAACAATCGTGGGACTATCAGCAAACCCTTGCGGCACAAGACCGTCTCATGTATATTGACCGGCCTTGTATGTGAAGGCAAACAAGAAACTGCGATTCCTTGATTCATGGGCTACGGAAAAAACGCAGAACTAATAACATCAATGACAGTAACAATGGGGTGGAGCTTGAGGTTACGGACTTATCCAACACCCTCTGTACTAGGCCTACCCCCACGGGCCGTGGACCTACCTTTGAATCACTCAAACATTTACTTCCGTAATCCATGGCCAAATCTCCACTATCTTCTGTGGCTACACTATTTCAACTGGCAGTTATAGCCGTGTTGCATGGCAGTTTGACAACTTCTACATTACACCTTGTTCCTTCACGATCAATTTAGCTGTCGTATCTACCGGCCTCAGCAGTCTTTACCGGACGTAGGGTATTGACCGCAGCATCTCGGTCCTAACGGCACTCTCCAGATTTCGGTTCTTAATCCACTGGGGCGTTGCCAAACCAACATACGGCCCCACATCATTGGTCATGTCAGGTCACAGTTCTTTGTGGACTGCTTTCTATCAATTTCTATGTTTTCCTGTTTCATTTGCCATTTCCATCATCATCTCGCGATTAGAGTGGATAGATTAAACCTCCTCCACCAATCCTTCGCTAACATCTGTTCCTTAAACATCACAAATCCACCCTTCATGCATTCGCTAGCTTTCACTTGCCATGAAAACACTGTTGTTTGTGGGCAGAGGTCACACACTGCCCCCTCGACAGGCTGAACCATAAAAACTAATCCTTCGGAGTGATACCCCTGTACCGTAGCTTCTACCTTACTTGCCAACTTTGTTCGCGAAGCGTTAACGTTTGCGTCACATGCGAGGCTTGGCTCGCCTCCCGGCAGGTATTCTCGTCTTCGCCTCTTGGTTTTTCCGTCGAGCTTACTCCATTGCACCACTTCCTCTACCAGTCTTAAACGGCAATCAGTATCATATAGCATGTTTCCAGACGCGGAGCACAATTTTCTCCGCACAATTCAACATCATTCATCGCATCAATAATAGCCCATTGTAGCAATGTGGGGATCATGCTAGGTGTGTAGTCATTACTGCTGTTGCACTTGTTAGCCACATTTGCATTTCTTAGCTTTCGGCTAATTGCATTTAAACATATCAAACACACTAAATCGGTCTGTCCTTGCAGCCTCCACCAATAGACAACTGGGTGCGGTGTCATCAATCATCATTGCTCGAATGTGTTTTCCCGGGGATATCACAACCCCTTTGTTTGTGGTCATGACTATCGTAATTCCAACTTACACAACAAGTCTCTGCTAACAGATCACCGGTGTACTGCTGGTTGTGAGAAGGAAACGCGTGTTTTTCCTGCACAAGGCTCCACTCTTATGATAATCTGTGTTTGCTTGCAAGTAATGTCTGGTATCTGACGCCCCTATACCCTACTACTTGTACATTAGCATTGGATTTTTTCAAATCCTGGCAAGCTCATTGGCTGCAATAGTAGAGTGAGTGGGCTCCGTGTCAAACTAAAAAGGAAAGTTTCTTACCTTTGAGACATTACCAGAATGTAGTCGGCCCTCTTCTGTCCAGTTGTTAATGCTCAGTATCGCTCTTCCCCTTGACACCCGAGGCCACACCAGCGGTATGTCAATATGATCTCCCATGCGCTGCAGTTGTTTGATCCTCCTTCCTGCTGGAGACCCCCGATCGTCCTTCTGTTGGGGGCAATTCCTTTCCAATGTCTGGTTGTCCGCACTGGAACCATCCTTGCGGCGCTTTGGTTGTCACCTGCCCTTGGCCTGCTGCAGCTCTAGCGCGGGTCGCTGGTGCGCGCTATGTGGTCCTACTTTTGTTTCTTCCTCCTCTCTTGGGCGGCTTCATCTCCCCCCCTGTGCTGCCTGGTGGGCCGTTTGCAGAATCACTCTCCTTACCGTCCCATTGTCGCCCAGCATCTCGTTCCCGAGTCTGTGTCATCTTCTCCAATTCCCACTTTTCTATCCAATCTTATACATTTCTTTTCTTGCTGCGTTTGTCTAACAAACCATCGCACACTCGTCTTTATTTTTGTCATTTGCGATTTCCCCTTCTTCACGCTCGTCAAGACATTGATCAGCCTCGCTATCAACAATCCACTTGCTCCTTTGCCTGCCAACCTAACAGTACAACTATAATTTGTTACTTTACCATTTGAGGCCATGAGCCCTTCCTACGAAGTATGTCAGTGTTCGAGCTTGCGTATTTCCTCCACTCAACATTGAAAAGCCCCCATCATCTTTAAGACGTGTCTGCATCTAATCTATCCAATTGATTCGGAAATGCCCGTTCCCTTCGACGTTCGCCTTTGTATTCATAATCTTAATCCAATCTAGTGCTGGCGGTCGCAGCGCTGTTCCCCTCATCTCATCATCACAGCGCCGTCGCTTATGTTGCCGATCTGCGTTGGTTGCACTGCTGGTCTCGTTCTGCCGCTGTCCATTCAGCCTTCCTAGCTTTCTTCCACACACATGCGAAGACACACCCACCGGCTGCACATAACACCCCCAATGTCCGCTATGCGTGCAGGCGGTGTGCCCAACACACTGCGTTAATTATCTCCTTTATTTTACTCTCCTGGCATTTCTCTCAGATCTAACACGCTCTTCCTTCATTGATCTTAATCATCGCTATTCTTAAACGCGTGGTCTACACTGACTGAGCTTGCATCCCGCCTGGTCCGCCGGAGTCTATTCTTGATCCGGCGAAGGCAGACAGCTGTGGCCTCAGCCCATACCTTCTAGGTTCGGTATACAACTTGGTGTGTTATCACATATGTTCAGGATGGATCACTCCTGCACTTACATTCCTGAGCATTCCGCCCTCATGACCCCCATTTCAGTAGGCAGTTACAGGGCGGGAGTATCTCAATCCCCTTGTTGTGGCATGCCTTTATTCTGTGGTCATTTCTAATTCCAACAGTCTTTCCGTTTTATTCCAATCATTCATGCCATATCCTTACTTGGAAGGACCTCTCCCCCATAAATTTGCAAGCTATCAAGGTCTGGCTCCTGGTTCTTTAACTTATCACTTGTCCGTCTGTTCTAACGCGGCATGATCAATTATCTATATTTCTGCTCTTAGGAACCCCATCTTCATGGGAATCTGGTGTGCGTCTGTTGTCCACTTATAAACCACAATGCCAATTGAGTACATGACAACTCATATTTTTCATACATCATTGGCCACCGCACAGCGGTTATTACGTGGGAGGTTGCATTTTTATCCGACTTTGGTTTCACAAACTTATCCCCATTTCCCCTGGTCTGTAACCATAGACGTATTCTTTGGTAAGGCGACAGTTATTCCTCCTACTGCGAAGGGTGATCTCTGGGCTGGTCGGCACCGCGTGCTTTCACAACTCACCACTACAACCCTACTCCACGGAACCCCTCGACACTCCATGTGCATCAACCTCCCGCACCTCATTCTCCAACGGAATTCCGTTTGGACCCTGTCTCGAGGTGTTCTTTGTGTTGCCCCTTTCCTCGGTTTCCCTCAACCCCAAATGGACCCTTAACGCTTCCCAGGGGGACCTCTCCCTTTTGATCTGTGTAAAAGCTCCTTCTCCCCTCTGTTTCTTCCTTAAAGATAGCGACAGATCAACAAAGACAGCCGAACTTGTATGCCCTGTGCGAGACAAAGAGGCAGTTATTCCTTACCAATTATCTCATTACACGCCGGCCGCTTCTGTCTCCTTTGTCCTCACCCGGGCACAGTCTCGTCCTTTCCTCCTTGGTCGATCTTATCCTGCCCCCCGACTACGCAAATTGTTGAGCACCCACGTGTCTGCTGATTGATGATCCCAGACGGCGCCTAGTCCACGTTGGTCTTCGGCTAGCAGACCGAGGCTTTCAATTCACACCAAAATGTATACAGGAGAGATATAGACGAGACACCAGAATAACCCACGTAGTCCACGCTCAATCTAACTCTAACTGCGGGCTTGGCACTTTGGCTTGCCTCTATATATCCAATTTTGCCCCTGCACTTGTGGCACCATCTGGTTTCAAGATTGGCCCAGCTCCATCACTGTTTCTATTCGAGACTTGTTTCCCATAAGCTCATTCCTCAACGGTTGCAAAAGCCTGGTGCTGGTTTCCTCTTTGGGCTCTTAGCCATCTGTTTTGGTCATTATCCGGCCCAGGGCGCAGGAAGACGCGCTTACCTCTCTTAGCAGCTTTACATTCCTTTCCCTTATTCTATCCTCTTTGGAACGTGGAAGACAGCTGTTGTCGGCTGTGTCCAATATGGCAACTCAGATTTACGGATCGGCTTCCTTCGGTCCGCTCACAGGCTTGTTACTGACGAGGTTTCCCTTGGGTTCAAGGTTTACTTTACGATCGGGCTTCTTTGGGCTAAGGTTCTACATGGCTTATCATTACGATCGGCGTTTTCTCTTGCCTCAGATGGTTTATCAAGGGCAATCTAAAAAGCGATGCTCAGTGTGTGCACAAAAGAAAAGAGACACATGCTTTGGCTACTTAACACAGCCACAGAACTGCAGCTGTATAAGAGCAGTCATATAATGAATGCTTTTCGGCTCTTTTTTTACTTTTGATTTTTAAAAAGTATTCTGCTAACAAATGGCTATTCTCAGCTTGGAGATATACAATTCTCCACAGTGGCCTTCCCCTTCCTTCATTCGCCTCCATCAGCCTCTGACCGGCGCTGAGGTTCAAACCAGTATTTTTGCATTCCCCTTCTCATTTCTTGCATACTTTATCATTTCGGATCCATCCTCGTCGCATCCTTCTTCACTTTCGTCCATTTTGATCATTTGTTGTTCCGTCCAGATCTTCATGCATCATTGTCTCTATCTTCATTCATCTGGATCCGTAGGGGACCTTCACACTGGGTGGGCTATGCCGCGCGGCCCGCCACTCCCACAACTCTTCTTGGGTTTGGTTGTGGGGGATGTCTTCCTCGCTGTGGGGGTTTACGTCCTGGGCCATCCTTTCTCCTCTCAATCAAATGGGCCATCAAATCCACCTGTTCCAGCTCATCTGCTCCGCCATGCACTGCCGTATTTGAGAACAATGACCGCTCGTAATTTGGAGGGAATGGGGGGCGGGGTGGGGTTAGCTCACTACCCCCTCATCCGCAATCCAGTTATTTCTCTCCGCGAGGCGAGGGGCGAATCGCACTCCTGATCACGCATTTGTTGTGGGCTGGGGTTCGGTGGCGATAAACGACCACTCGTGAGCAGTGGAGTCTTGGACATGCTGGCTCATGCTCCCATGAATGGAACGACGGGGACCGACTCCTCTTTACTCTCACGTATGCTGTAAAGCCACTAGAGGCAACCAACGACAGTAAATTGGGAAAAAGTTGTTCGATTTGATTCTGTGAAGAGCATGAATATACACAAGCAGTGATCACGATCGAGAAAACTCCTTATGTCTCACGCCCACGTAAGCTCCCCTACTCCGTCAGTGATTGTCACAGATAACGAACAGGTGCACATGGTCATTCTGGCCAAAGAGAAGAAAGAGGGAAAGGGAGAGGAGAGAAAGAAGAGCCGCGTTCGACATGGGTCGAATAAAGGGGGGGGGAATGAATGTGCAATGCAAACTGTTTTGACGACGTTGCGAAGGGTGAAATGCGTGTCAGTGTAGATTAATTGGTGTGAGTGCAGGTTGAACAATCACCGACGCCCTGAAAAGGACAGTTGGTGCTTTGTGTATGGATTGACTCGTGTGTACAGAGGAAATGAGTGGGAAAGAGAGAGAAGGAGAAAGTTCGTAAGTCAGTGTGTTTTGGACGACGTGACCAGGAACTCTGCTGATGCTGTCCTTCTGCCTTGGTGTCATTGGAACTTCCCGCTCACTTGTAGCTTCGTCTCCAGACACCAGCCCGTCGTGGTCTCTCCAATTCCAAGGTGATACTTTGGTATACAGACTCCTGGTTCAGACATTTTACGAAGCCTCCAGTTCTCGCCGTCTCCCACCAGACACGCGCACCTCTTCTCATAATTTCGCGCGTGTCTCCCTGCACCCAACTTGCAACCGTCACTCTCACCTGCAGCCTCCCTCACTCATTCGACACCGACGAAAACCCCCTAGTTTTTCCTCTTTCAGCCCTGAACGACCGCCTGGTTCACGCTGGTCACCGTCGGTCTCGCTCTCCAGGTATGCCTGGAGGTGCTACCAATCACCTCGAGTCTGGTCTCATCTTTCTTCCGCTGTTCTAATTTCCATCAGGATGTGTATCTGATGCGCCTGTTCGTCGTTCAAGTGTTCTCTGATGGCGCCTGCTGTGGTTACTGTAATATGATGGCGCCTCCGTCCCGTGTAAGTGGTACAGTTAACAGAATGTGATAGTTATCTGTATCGAGTGAGCTCCCACTCTGTTCCTTCTTTTGCTAAATTACTGAGTACTTGCATTTCTTTTGCGCCTCACTTCCACAAATCATCGCTTGATAATTGCTCTTGTATTAAACTTTATTATTTGTGCCCACATTCCCACCTTTCCTCTGCCATATTATTCGTTACGGTTGATGCGTAAATCACAGCCGACACCCAACATATAGGTCCTCGAGATCAGTTATGTCGAAGTCTGTGTTCACGAACAGCATTTTCCCACCTCGATTTTTCCCGGGCATTAATTACGTGTGCACGATGGCTGTGAATCTTTATGTTAGTGCTCATCTATCTACTCCTTTTACTATCTTCCTTTTGCGCACCAAAACCGCCCTTATTACAACAACCACCCTCCGACCAACCAACATCGCTCCTCATACAACCTATCTCCACATACCGACACTCTACGCACATCCCCTTCATCACCTTAAGCGCAACACCAGGAACAAGCAACGCCTAGACCGTCATCTCCCATTGCGCCGCATCTTATGCTGGCAGCGACGGCGAATCCCCAGAAACACATTCCTCTACCCAACAGACGCGGGACTCCTTCGTTGGCACGAGGCGTCGATGATTTCACCCACGTCCGATCTCTCGAGCTTTCGCGCCACAATATGGATCAAAGTCGCAAGGGGCGAGTCCAGCCGGGGGTCCAGAGGTGCAGAGATCGGAGATAAAACCCTCCGCCTCACTGACCCGCAAAACCAGGGCGCGCAGAGACGCCCCCAGCAGCATGTCTGTTGTGCAGTCAAACGCGATTGGGAGCTGGTCAGCCTGGAGTCCTGTCAGTCGTGAGGAGCTGGAGAGAGCAGAGGATGACGGGCAGCCTGGAGTTCTGCAGTCGGCCTGAGGAGCTGGAGAGAGCGAGATGGACAGACACCCCGGGAGCCCATGGATGCGCGAGCCTGACCATTGCCGGTGTCTGAGCTGTGGTCTGCTGGGGATAGAGGCCCGAGAGGATTGTCGCCAACCCCAGCGCAGATAATGGTCCGAGGTTGCTCGAGGCCCCGGGACAGTCCCAAACGACGCGGAAGGCAACGGACGGGCTCTTAAGAGAGCACTCTGAGCGAGCAAAGGCCCGTTCGTCCTCTGAGGCCTTGTCGACTTGGCCGATCGACCGGGCTGCACGACGAGGCCTGGGCCGCGCCACGGTCACGCCACTGCCGTGTGGACGGGACGCCGAGGAGCACCAGCGAGTCGCCACGAAGGCGGTCAGGTAACCAGCGCGCCTCGACTCGGAGCTCTTGGTCCTCAAGCTCTGAGAAACAATGAAGGCTTACGAGCCCGGGGCCTTTCTTTCGGGGTTGTCTTTGAATGAAACGTTGTGGCACCATGCTATGTTTTAAGTAGAATGTAAAGTGCATTAAATAATAATAATAGAACACGGCCGGCTGTAGGCTTTGTTACTCCGTGTCCTGTCCTTACCCCAAATTGCATTTAATTGCCATTGGCTTGTCCCATACGTGGCATTGGATGCATACATGACTGCATGATTGCATATGTGTCGTTCTATACCAATAAATCGTCCTTGAGTGTAATGTTCACTTATACCGTTCGTCGCGTCTTTCCTTCAAATTGAACTGCCGATTGCATTCGAAATATAGCTGGCTTTTTAAGAGCCGATAATAAATCGGATCCACGGGGCTTTTTGTGATAATACCCAGCTCGATTTCCAACTCGGAGCGAGCTGCTTAAGCGGCCTCGTTTCAAGCAGGCCCCGTTGAGGTACAGTCTCTCGGTCAGTCTGCCGTGCTGATTAATTAGGTAATCGACCATCGGCGATCGACCTGTAGCGCGGGTTAGAGTGTTGAACTCGGCTGTGGTGTGGCAATAAAATACAGCACCCGAGCGGATTTCGGCGTTGTTCCCGAAAGCGCTGCGACTAGATTGCTACGTCGGTGGGCGCGAGCGGCGGTCCGCTATTAGCTAAAGCGGCGACCGCAACGCCGCGGGCGGAAATCTGTAACAATATTAATAAACTGCTTATATGATAAATGTAGCTCAGCTCATTCTGTTTGAATTCCTATTGGGCAGCGTAGTCCACACATCACGTTTCTTTCCTGGAAGTTCTGTAACCACGAAATTTGCTGTTATGAGCTGGTGCATACTTGGCAAGCTCCGCTCGGCTGTACATGCTATACGTTTAAGTGAATCACAAGGTACGCATCGAGGGCAGACGGAACTCGCTTTGGTGGCGGTCATCCACCGGAAACGGAAACACGTGCAAGTAGTGTATCCTTTCTAGGATTGGCAGTACCAATCAAGCGTTCGTGCTTGCTTTGCAACCTGTCTGCACGTGAGTTATCTGTGGCCCAGGCGGCACTCAGAACGGGCATTCAGGAGGCCTCTGCGGGCTTTCTCCTTGTCGCGAGCCTCAAACCCCGGATCCGCACAATATTTTACGTTTGTGGAAATTCCGCATTACAACGGCATAAAGAGTCCTCAGTAGATATCTCGGATAAGTCCATGTGTAGTTAGCCCACACCCGTTGTATAGAGGGAATTTATGTGATCCATTCGGCGCTGCGAATCCTTCAGTTAGCCATTTTTTCTTCTCTGTTATTTTCAACCATTAAGCGCCAACAACGCAAACAGGCCACTACCTTTACGCTCACAACTCCTCCCGCAAACATCGGCTTCACCGCCATTCCCAAACGAACCCCATAACATCAAACCACCACGCCTTCGGCATACGAAGATCGGAAACCCTCCACCACCTTCGCCTTTCTCCTTCACTAACCCAACACCGCACACCTGTGCAACACTGAACGTCGGCTGTCTAGGGCCCGTTCGCGATTGTGCCAAACGCACCGAGCCGCGGCGCGAATGGCGGCCTATCCGAGGGAGAATTTCGCATCCAAATGATTCACGCCCCACTTCCCTCCGTTCAATGGCGAGCGCGAGGGGCTTGGCCCCGCCTCCAAGGCGCGTGTTGTGAAGTCGTTTATGGCAAATATGTGGATCAAGGGAGGTTCACGCCCCTTTTGCCCCGACCAATCGGCTGAACAAGGGTGGCGTGGCCGCCTCCAATCGGTTTGATCCGCATATTTGCATATCGGCTCCTCCTGAGTCTATAAAAGATGCGAGCGCAAGGCGACTCGCGGAGAGGAAGGTGAGTTGAGCCTGGAGGAGTTAGAGAAGAGTTAGAGAGAGGTGAGTTGAAGCTGGGGAGTTCGGAAGAGTTGAGAGAATTGCGGTAGGAGTTGCAGGGAGAGACGGCGGACGGCGCACGAGGTTTGCGTGTGGGATAATAACTGCGTCGCGGGATCAGGCCAGCCAGCGATACCCCTCTCCGCGAGCATCAGCGATCCCCCCCATTCATGCGCTGAGATAGTGCCGAGGGGGCCACGTTCTGACCCCCACCCTTAAGTGGTGCCAAAAGACCGCTCGCGCGGAGGCACGCCGGAGGAGGACTCGCCGACCACGCCAGGGCACGGAGTCGGACGCAGGCGGCGCGAAGCATTGCGGCTTGCCGCCATCTGCGTCACGAAGGACGCGGGTAAGACTCCCGGTCTCGTGGACCTGGCCCGATCCTCAGATCCACGTACATTGGTCTCCGGACTGTCTGCCTCTCGCCTATGAGGGTGGTTCTTTTTCTTTGGCTTTTTGTGTAAATTCTTGTGGTGGCGCCGTCTGTTTTAAGGTAAAACTGTGGTAAGTGTTGCGTGTTCGGTCTTAGTCGGTAGTATCTCTCTTTACTGTTTCTTTCTGTGGTTGAATACGTGCCTTTTTATTATTATTACTGGTGACTAGATACGTGCTTCTGTGCTGTCCCTGCGTGTGTGAAATAAATGTGCTTGTTCAATTGTTCCCGCTTTGCTTCCGTCTCCTTCCTTTTGTTGTACTCCTCCATCCTGCATCGCGTAAGAGATGTAGTGGGTGTCAAGTCCGGTAACTACACACTCTGAAACCGTTGAGGTCGAACGATAACTCCGCTCGGGTTTATCTCTGCAGTACGGAAAACACGAACCGCTTAAGCGGTTCGTGTCCGAAGTCGACCTTCGGCGAAGGTAGATGCCGATTAGACCTTCGCGTAGGTACTTAGGTAGGTCGAGTTTGGCGAACAACCCTATCCGACGCGGGTGGCCGATTTTGGCACGATTGTGGTGAGGTCGAAAGATCCCCCGTGAAGAGCTCCCCGGCGTTGTTCAGAGAGGGTCACGACTGAATTGTCCGTCGTGGGGGACCGTGCCGCGATTCGAGTTCGTGGACGATCGACGCCGGCGGGCGCGAATTGCCACACATATTAACAACCAAAGTTGTATTTTTGGAAACCCTGGAATATCTTTCAACCATCGATCGTTTTTGGCGCTTATTTATGGTATTGATAAAGGATAAGTTTACGTTAACCTGTTAATTTGAGTAAGTTATCTGATTGAATTGGGCATGGTGACGTGTGTGATTGTGACACATATCTTGATTCAATCATGTTGGTTTATTTTATATTTTAAATGTTTTTTTTTTTTCAAGATCATGGTTGTGAAAGTGCAGATCAAGTCGAGATTCGTGATGAATCGCGTCCTCTCGACAAGTGGAATCTGATTTTTAATCATAAACTAGCGTGGACTGGCTCGCTACGCTCACCTCTCCACACGTCGTTACAGAGACTGACGTTCACAGATCTTACTGTGTTGTCATGATTTCCACAATCATCATCCAAACATTTTAAATTTTATCACAAATTTATTTGTAATATTGGGTGATTATTTATTATATTTTACTTTGAAATTTCATTTGTTGATCTAAGAAGGCAAGTGGTCGAAAGTGGTCACGGGTCTAAGCTCTCTAATCTGTCAGAAGGGTGTCAGGGGTCCAAATAGTGTTAAGATCTGATTGGGGTCTTTTGGGGTCTTTGGCTTTTGGGTGCTTTAGAGCTTCAGCAAATCTTTTTGGGTCTCTGTGGCTTTTGGGTCTTGGAGTCTTATGGGTCTTCTGGGTCATATGTGAAGTACATGTCCATGCACATGTGAAATACAGTTCTTTGTAAAATCCAGATTACCTGAACTCACCTGTGTTTTGGAGGCTTTGGTTTGAACCTGCGCTTGAAGAGGCATTAATTAAAGTCTTTAAAATTTGAATTATTCTCACTTCAGAGTCAACGTCATCGTAAATGTCATCACAAGATATTTTAACCTCGCCGAGGAGAGGGTATTGTTGTTTGGGTCTGTTTGTTTGGTCTGTCAGTTTTGTTTGTCCGCACAGAACGTTGGTGTCTTGGTCACAACCGCTTGTCGATTTGAGACAAATTTTCACCACAAGTGCGACGACTCGTGTGAATGTTTTGATCCAATTATGAACGTCAAATGTTCACGTGTGTGGCAACCTTGGTTCGAAAACGTTGGACCTGCTATCTTTGAGACGCGAGGAAAATTGAAAGTCGCACAGCAGCAAGTACTCCTCATGGGAAATAAGTGTGATTCTTTAATGACATCATAGGTGCCTTCGTTATGACGTTGATCATTGCATGTAGACTACACAGACATCTGATCAGTATGAAAGTTTTTGAGGGTCTCAAGGCTAAAATGGACAACAGGGGGAAAAAACCATCGATGCGTCACAGGTCACGTGATTGGCAGCTGTATTGGTTTTAAAATGAAAACCTCAAAAATTAGTCCATCTCTGAAGTGGCTGAACAGAATCGAGGTGAAACTTTACTTGATATCACCTGTCCTATGAGGAACAAAAGGTTCACACATTAAATATACGTCACATGGTTGGCACCAATATTGGATTTACTAAAACCTCCAAAATCTTCTCCAGAACAGCTGGCACAGATCGAGAGGAAATCACACAAATGTTTCTCCAAGCGTGGGTGTAACAAGTTCGTTAAGGAATTAATTGCATCGGTCAGCGTGGCTTGACAGCATAATTGGATTGAAAGAAATACTATTAAAATATATGTTTTTCGCTGGAACCGCTTATCAAACTGAATGTCGCCCACATTAATTAACCTGACATGATGGATATCCACAATTCCATTGCAGTAAAACATGGTGACCTATTGGTTATGGCAGTTCCTTTTTCTTTGCAGAAGAAACAAATGAAAACTCGCTTTCGTTCACGCAACTCTGCACAGTTCTTCAACGAAGAAGATCATTTCAATCATCATTCAACCAACGGGAGAAGAACAAACGAACTCACACTGGAAGAACCATACAAGTGTTCTGTGTGGTTCGAGGTTTTAGTCAATTATCAACGTGAAATATCCACAACGAACTCACACCGGGGAGAAACGCTTACAAGTGGTTCTGTGTGTTCGAAGATTTTAGTTTACTTATCACCTTGAATATCCACAAACGAACTCACACTGGGGAGAAACGCGTACAAGTGTTTGTGTGTTTTAGGATTTAGTCTATTATCATTGAATATCCACAACGAACCTCACAACTGGGGAGAAACCGTACAAGTGTTTGTGTGTTAAGGATTTTATCAATTATCAACTTGAATATCAACAAACTAATTCACAACTGGGGAGAAACCGTACAAGTGTTTGTGTGTTCGAAGGATTTTAGTCAATTATCACACACTTGAATATCCAAACTATTCACATTGCTGGGGAGAAACCGTACATGTTTTACTGTGTGTTCGAAGGATTTTATCATTCATCACACTTCGAATAGACCAAACGAATTCACACTGGGAGAAACCTTACAAATGTTCTGTGTGTTTTAAAGATTTTGGTGACTTATCACGCTGAATATCCACAAACGAATCACACTGGGGAGAAACTTACACGTGTTCTGTGTGTTCGAGGATTTTAAGTTAATTATCAACCTTGAATTATCCACAAACGAACTCACATGGGGAGAAACGTACAAGTGTTCTGTGTGTCGAAGGATTTTAGTACTTATCAACTTGCATATCCACAAACGAACTCACTGGGGCGAAACCGTAGCAAGTGTTCTGTGTGTTTTAAGGATTTTTGTCAATATCAAACCTTGAATATCACAAACGAACTCACACTGGGAGAAACCGTACAAGTGGTTCTGTGTGTTTTAAGGATTTTAGTCAATTTCAACTTGAATATCCACAAACTAATTCACACTGGGGAGAACCGTACAGTGTTCTGGTGTGTTCGAAGGATTTTAAGTCCATTCATCACACTTGATAGACACAAACGAATTCACACTGGGGAGAAACTTTACAATGTTCTGTGTGTTTTAAAAGATTTTAGTGACTTAATCAACGCTTGAATAATCCACAACGGAACTCACACTGGGGAGAAAACCTTACACGTGTTCTGTGTGTTCGAAGGATTTTAGTCAATCTCAAAACTGAAAATCCACAAACGAACTCACACTGGGGAGAAACCGAAAGTGTTCTGTGTTTTGTAAGTTTTTTTTTCGTTTTGAGTTGTCATCCTTCAATAAACATAAAACTCACAACTGGTGGCGAACGTTTTGTTGTGGATACCCCCTGTGAGTGATTCCGAACGATGTCTCGTTATTAAACAAAACTAGTGAGGAGAAAACGAGCAGGCGACCACAATCCTGGCATATACTTCTTGTACTGACTCCTCTGAGTTGTTCATTCGTTTAAACCTATCAACAGCCGAGGTCTACGGCCTATTGGGAGAGCAAAATGGCTGACTGCACAAAACAAAATATGCCACCTCCTCTCCTCTTTCCCCCCTGCCCCCCCCCCTCGCTCCTGTCTGTGATCTGTCCCCGCACGTATTTCACAGGGAGCTCAAGGTCACCAAAAAACGCCCTATGGTGCAACTGCAAAATCAACGAATCAGCTGCTCACCTTTCACTCTTTTCATTCCACTTTTTGCCGCTTTGGAACAACTCCCAACACTCTCTTCATCCTACTCCTCCTCGGCCTTTAAAAAGCTGTTCACCACATCTCTATCTTCTCACCATCCAAATCTTGAGTTTACGCCCTTAAATCACACCGAAACTTACTTCCTTCAAATTCCCCATGGTTTCTTCTGAAAGTCTGTAGTACCATCTTGTTTACCCCGTGTACCCGCCCGCATCCCTCTCCCTTCCACGGATCTCCTGTTGTCTTTGTTTTCGCACTATTTTAATGCTTCCTCTCCCACCCTCTTGTTTCCTGCCTTGTGGATATTGTTGCGGCTTGTGGAAAATTTGACAGAACACATAAGGTCTTAGATCAGTTCGGCGATAAGTCCGTGTCCAGATAGATTTCCCGCACGTTGTTTAAAGGGATTTATGTTAACGGGCTGTGATCTTTGGAGTTAGCGTTATTCTTACTATCGTTTTTTGGACAGGTTGTATGAATTTGGAAAGCACGGGTCCCCATGCCAGCACGTGTGCGGGGCATCACGTGCTGCACGCCACGTGTTCTGTTCGTGGAACGCGCGGAGCGAGTCCACGGGACGACACGCTCGGGCGGGCCTGCACGGCAAACCGCACAGGTTCCGTGAACGAGTGACGTCACTGGAGATCTCCCAGCGCGGGCTGCGGGTGAGTGGCGCACGTTGGCTCGCATGGCGGACCCCTCGAAGGCG
>JAXMNL010000060.1:201513-211636 GCA_035128595.1 Eptatretus atami | reverse complement strand
AAGAGGAATTGCATTCAGAAAAGGTTGCTTTTCCTAATCTATAGCAATAACTCAAGATGGACGAGCAATGATTACAGGTGGGACAGGAAAGACCCATGATATACGTATTTCGACAAAGAGAAGGTGAGTTGTGGCCGGCAACCAAAACCATTCAATATCTTTCTTTTCAAAATTTCTGCTCAAACGTGAAAAAATTGCAAGCTGCTCCTGAAGCTGCGAGGAAAGGTAGCGGTGACAAAGCTGTCAAAACACCACCGTAGATATTGTTGTAGGATAAAAACAAAATATTTGGACTCTGCACGGGTAAAGTTTCTGCAATGGCATTAAAGTCGTTGATGCTATTGTCACGGGAAACAAGCAGCCACCGCCAGCAAATTGTGAAACAAAACAAAAAACAAATAAATAAATAAACCACCATTTTCAGGTCTCTCTTCCGACATGAAAAATATTTGTAACCGATATAAGCCTATTTGCCTTTGTGAAAGGATGAATTCTCCAAACTTACCAGTTGATGGTCTTCCTTAAAAGATTTTCTCGTTCGAAACAAAACATTTCTGCAGAAAATAAAGGTTTTTTAAAAAATTGTAGTTTTAAAAAAATGTCACAAATAATAAACAATGTCAGAATAAAACGCAGTCAGGTCAGTGAGAATCAGACTGCATCAGCAGCACCCGAGCAAATGATGCCATCATCAGCCATTTTTAATATACTCAAGAAGAAGAAGCTTTATCTGGGCCGAAGAGTGAAGTGCTGATATGGGGAGTCAAAACAGCTGAACATTTCATCAAATGCAAATTTCAATCCTGTACTCACTTCCAGGAATCCTCCACATTAATGCACAGACTTTGAAAGGAAAATTGGGAGGATAAGGGAAGTGCAGTGAATGTAGTGCATCTCAACTTCCAGAAGTTTAAGGTAAGAACTAACTGGATGAGTGATAGGAACCAAAAGTGGCTGTGAATGGGAGGATGTCTGCTGGAAGGATGAACATAATGTGGTACCTCAGGGATCAGTACTAGGACTGTTATCATCTGCACTATAAAATAGAAATTTCACATGGTACATATGCTTCAAAAAAAAACAAAAAAAAAAATACTGAACCAGATTTTGCATGTTGCTCAAAGGTAATGAAAATATATTTCTGTCTGGGTAGCAGAAAATGGGGAGGGAGTTCCATTTGGGGAGAACACCCCATTTATTTTTCAGTAAATGTGCACTGTGAAGTGTCACATGGTGGTGCCTGGAATTACAAATGATCTTCTTCCACAAAGAAGGTTGAAACAACTTGATAATACGCATTCCAGTGAAGTTTAATTCTGAGTGAGAATCATTTGAAATATTTAATTTCATTCATTTTAAGCTCATTTCAAACCAAAACATCCAACACAGCTTCACAGCGATGTGGAAGTGGTTTTTGCTCACAACATAAATGAAGCAGCAAGATTGGCTGATGAAGCTGATGTGAGCTGCCTTCCAAGCAGATGGAAGATGACCTGAGATACAACAGGGTCAGCTTCAATTTCCTTAAAGGAGTACCATTTCTATTGTTTGCATGTTTCATGCCATGACATTCCGAAGGGATATTTTCTCTTAATTAAATGTTACATTGAATGTTAAATACTGCCACGTCGAATGTTGCCATGAACTTTCGTCCAAGTCTTATGAGCTTACGACTGTTGAGAAACATTGAAAAGTCAATTTCTTGCTCATTTGTTGAGATAGACACATCCAAAACCAAGTTAAAAAGGTGAAGGAGAGGTAAATAAAATTATTTACATCAGACGCTTCCATAGAGGGGGTTTCTTTGACTTAGACTTCGAGGATGCTGATGACTGGTTCACACCGAAGTCTGGCGGACCGGGAGACTCATTCACACCAACGTCTTCACAACCAGGAGACTTGTTCATCTTTCCTTCCCTGAAAAAGTACAGTCCTCTTCAATCCACAACTTAGTACAAATTTACTAAACCGGATATCATACAGTCTCCATTTCAACAACTGACATTGCAATGACCCCTGCACCAAATATGTGTAAAATAAAACATCAGGCAAGAAAATATGAGAAATACCCATGGGCTCTTACCTGGTAGCAGCTGGATAAGAAAACCAGGGAACCACTGAAGGCGTGGATAACCCACAAAATATTTAACAGAGAAGAAAGTAAATAACAATGGATTATTTTCAATGCAGGGAACAAACTTTGTGCATCACAGGTGATGGAGGTTATGGTCAAGTTTCATGAAAATTGTTTGTGTATTTCTGAGAAGAGAGAAAATACCTATTTTGGGGGGCAACGACACCCCCCCCCATCCCCCCCACACCCCTTTAGACCCCGATTTTTGTCATGGTGTGAACAAACTTGGGTTCATCACATGTGATGAAGGTTGTGGTCAAGTTTCATCAAAACTGTGTGGTTTTTGAAAGCAAAAGAAAATTAATATTTTGGGTGCCGAACCCCCCGTCGATCCCAATATATTTTTTTAATGGCGTGAACTAATCAAATTATCAGTCGCCTCCTGGTTTCACGGGAGGGGAGCATAGTTTACTCTACGTCCGTCCGTCCGTCCCATCTGTGGATTTTTTTAACTTTTTTTTTTCCAAACACTGAAACATATTCAACTGAAACTTGGTACATGGCTTTGTTGGATAAAGTTACAGAAGAAGTCAGAGTTTCAGCACTTTTGGCCAATTTTTCACAGAGTTGTGCCCTTTTTAGACTTATAAAATATCACATCAGAAGGGGACATGCATTGCAAATCAATTCTCGCTCTTGGTTCGATATAATATTGTGCAAAGCAGTTGTGCCGTGAACTTACAAACAAGAGATAATATTTTAATTCATTTGGTGGAAGTGGTGTGCCGTGTATCACTTCTCTCCTCAGGTCTGGGACCGATTGATGCTTACCATTTGCACTCATTCTCGAGAGAGATTCCAAAAAAAAACCTTAAAATTGCTTCGTCTTCTTCGTTATATTCAGCTACCCCTCCTTTATTACGGGGTATGGCAGTGGGAAAAGTTGTGGCCCAAGTTTTTCACGAATCAGTTGACAAATCCTTTTGTTGACAAGCAGGAATCTGCAATTTGTTGAGGAAACTGGCGATCACTCGCCATCTCTTTTCAAGAGACATGATGTCTTAAAAGTCCACCAACACCTCTAGTGGTGTCATATGATCCTCTTACTTCACATCTTTTGGTGGGATGGTGCACACGTTGATGCCTCACCAATCATGCAAAACATCAGGATGACCATCAACATATGGGTCAGATTCCAACCCTGGCATTACAACTCAGTGCAAGCACAACAAAGCAATCTCCCAGCCCTGAAAGTTCTGACCTTTCGTTTATGAAATATTTACGGAGCAAAATGTGATCAAGACATGACAGGGTTGGCTTCAATTTCCTTATAGGAATTCCATTTCTGTTGCTAGTACGTTTCATGTGACGACATTCTTACTTACACGTTATGTTCAATGTCGTCACAGCAATTCTGCTTCTTTTCACTTCTTCTGCACATATTCCTAAGTTGAAAAAGATTCAAAAGTCAATTTCTTGTACATTTGTTGAAATATATGTCTCCAAAAATAAGTATAAAAAGTGAACATGAAGAAAATAAATGTATTTACTTGAAACGCTTCCAAAGACTGGTTTTCTTTGGGTTATTGGAGGGTGATGAAAGCTTTACACCGACATCTGGTGAAACGTGTGACTGATTCACACCGACGTCTTCACAACGAAGAGACTCGTTAATCTTTGGTTCCCTGAAAAAGAACAGTCCTCGTCAATGCACAACTTAGGACAAATGTGTGAAACCGGATATCATACACATTCTCCATTTCAATAATTGACAACTACAATGACCACACAAGCAAACGTCACATAAAATTTTGGTCGAGACGTACGGACGAGTGATTCTGCCGTCGATGTTTGTTCATCCCTCAGCCAACAAAACCCAAACCTTGATGCATTCTGTACTTCCTCCACACTCTCACACCATCCCTCACTCAAACTAGAGGTGACCATAAGTAAGCTAGAGAGTTCAGAGAACACCTTACCATGTGCAGTCTGCAGAAAAGGACATGCAAAGGATCTTTTTATATCTTGTTTTGTGTTCCTGAGCATGATTTTGATTTGCTACGATCTGAGATGTGGTCTCAAGCTCGATATTCCCGAATGGTAATTTGCTAAGTCGAGATGGTGAAATATTTTGTCCAAGTACTCATAAACTGCAGGATCGTGTTCCGATTCATGGTCTGCATTGTTCAAAACATAAAATGCAATTAAAATCAAGTAGCTCCTCGACCACAGATCGACGTCTGTAGAAAGAGGGAACCAAATGTTTAACCCTGCTTTGCGCTTCAAACAAGGGCTAATAAACAGATTAATTTAATCAATGTGGTGTTCATTAAGCACATGCATGGTGGGATAAATGGCTTCTTCAAAGTTACTTGGATCGGTTGACAGTATCAGTGGTGTTGTTCTGATATCATATTGTACAAAGCAGTTTTTGTCGTGCATGATAATGGATCAAATCTTTGCGAACAAAGATCAACATTTTGATTCGTCTGGTTGAAATGGTATTCCCTTTATCATTTCCGTGCTTAGATCTGGTACCTACTTCTTCTTTTGTGTATGGCAGCTTGGTAGCCATCGTTTGTTGGGGTACAGAAGTGCCGCTGATGCAGTGCCCCTGTTACCAGGACACTGGTACTCATTTTGTTAACCTCGAAAGGATGACAGGCTGAGTCAACCCACCTGATGTTAACTCAGCAGCCAATAGGAGCTAAACTCAGGACCCTAAGATCCCAATCCAGCCACCACACCCACTAATCCACACCAGGCTGTTGGTACCTACTAATGCTTTCCATTTGCACTTGTACTCGAGAGACATTCCGAAAATCTTAAACTTTCTTCTTCTTCATCTTCATCGGCTACCTCTCCTTTCTTATGAGGTCTCGCAGTGGGGAAAGTCGTGGCGAAAGTCTTTCATGATGACAAATCCATTTCTTGACTGGCAGGAATTTGTAATTTGTTGAAGGAACCGGAGATAACTCGCCAACTCTTTCCAAGAGACATGATGAGGTCTTCACACCCACAAACACTCCAGCAGTGGCAGATGATCCTCTTACTTCAAGTCCTTTGATGGGACGATGCACATATTGAAGCCTCGCCATTCAAGCAAAACATCAGGAAGACCATTAATATGTGTGCCATTTTAAAGCCATTTTCCCTGCTAGAGCAGGGGTTAGCTTTTGCAGGCTCCATGACAATCATGGTTCCCTTCTTGAGGCAATGTTTTTATGGCCGGATGCCCTTCCTGCCGACAACCCTTTAGTCGCCTCTTACGACACGCAGGGATATGGGACACATATTCTAACCGGGGCACACACCGGGACCAGTACACTGGTACTCATTTCGCCCACCTCGGAAGGATGACAGGCTGAGTCAACCCCACCTGGTATTAATTCAGTGGCCAAGGGCTCAAACTCAGCACCTAGGATCCCAAGCCAGCCACCCAACCACTAAGCCAACACCAGGCTTCGGAAGACCATTAATATATGAGTCAAGATCCCAACCCTGGCAATACAACTCAGTACAAGCACGATAAGCAATCCCCCCAGCCCAGATACCTCAAACCGATGGTTCAGGAAATATTTAAGGAACGAAATGTGATCAAGATACGAGACAGTGTAAGCTTCAATTTTCTAAAAGCAATACCATTTCCGTTGCTCGTATGTCCCACGTCATGACATTCTGAAGGGATTTTTTTCTCTGACTTACGCGTTATGTTCAGTGTCATGACAGCGCTTCCCCTTCTTGTCATGTCTTCTGCACTTTTGCCTAATTGGAAAAAGATTGAAAAATCAATTTCTTGTACATTTGTTGATATATATATATTATATATATATTATATATATAAGTGTATCCAAAAACACAGCAAAAAAGTGAATTGAGGAAAATAAAATTATTTACTTGAAACGTTCCAAAGACTGGTTTTTCTTTGGCTTCGTGAAGGGTGATGACGGCTTCCCACCGACGTCTGGTGAGACAGTGACTGATTCACACCGACGTCTTCACAACGAGGAGACTCGTAATCGTTGGTTCCTGAAAAAGAACAGATCTCTTCAATGCACAACTTAGGACAAATGTGTGAAACCGGATATCATACACATTCTCCATTTCAATAATTGACACACAATGACCACACAAGCAAACTCACATAAAATTTTGGTCGAGACGTACGGACGAGTGATTGGGCCGTCGATGTTTGTTCATCCCTCAGCCAACAATACCCAAACCCTGATGTGTTCCTGTACTTCCTCACACTCTCACACCATCCCTTACTCAAACTGGAGGTGACCAGAAGTAAGCTAGAGAGTTCATATAACATCTTATCTGCAGTCTTGAGAAAAAGGACTTGGGAAGGATCTTTTTATTTGTTGCTTTGTGTTCCTGAGCACGATCTAGATTTCCTACGAGCTGGGATTTTGTCTCAAGCTCGATATTCCCCAATGGTAAATTTGCTAAGTCGAGATGGTGAAATATTTTGTCCAAGTACTCATAAACTGCAGGATAGTGTTCCGATTCATGGTCTGCATTGTTCAAAACATAAAATGCAATTAAAATCAAGTAGCTCCTCGACCACAGACCGACATCGTTAGAGTGAACCAATTGTTTAACCCTGCTTTGTGCTTCAATGAAGGGCTAATAAACAGATTAATTTAATCAATGTGGTGTTTATTAAGCGCATGCATGGTGGGATAAATGGCCTCCTCAAAGTTCCTTGGATTGGTTGACAGTATCAGTGGTATTGTTCCAATATAACATTGTCCAAAGCAGTTTTTGTCGTGCATGATAATGGATCAAATCTTTGCGAACAAAGATCAACATTTTGATACGTCTCGTTGAAATGGTATTCCTTTTATCTCTTCTTTCCTCAAGTCTGGTAGCTGCTTCGTCTTCCTCTTCTTCTTCTTCTTGTGTTGGCAGCTTGGCTGCCGGGTCGCTGTCATCTGTTGGGGCGTGGATGTGCCGCTGATTCAATGCCCCTGTTACCAGTACACTGGTACTCATTTTGCTGACCACGAAAGGATGACAGGCTGACTAAACCCACCGGTAGTTAATTCAACAGCCAGAGGCTCAAACTCAGGATGCTCAGATCCCAAGCCAGCACCCTCATGGCTAAACCAACAACAGATGGATGGAACCTACTGTTGCTTGCCATTTGCACTTATTCTCGATCGACATTTTAAAACCTGAAATTTTCTTCTTCTCCACCTCCATCAGCTTCCTCTGTTATTATGGGGTCTGGCAGTGGGAAAAGTCGGGGCACAAGTCCTTCACGAATGTGTTGACAAATCCTTTTGTTGACAGACAGGCATTTGTAATTTGTTCACGTCCATCAACACCCTCAGCAGTGGAAGAGGATCCTCTTACTTCAAATCCTTTGGTGGGATGGTGGAAACATTGAAGCCTCGCCATTCAAGCAAACATCAGAATGACCGTTAATGTATGGGTCAAGATTCCAAGCCAGGCAATACAACTCAGTTGAAGCAAAACAAAGCAATTCCCCCAGCTCTGAAACCTCCACCTATGTTTGAGGAAATACTTCAGTAACAAAATGTGATCGAGCTATGACAGGGTAAGCTTCAATTTTGTGAAAGGTATACCATTTCTGTTGTTAGTACGTTTCATGTGACGACATTCTGAAGGGAATTTTCTCTTACTTACACGTTATGTTTGACGTCATGACAGCGCTTCTCCTTCTTTTCACCTCTTCTGCACTTTTGCCTGAGTTGAAAAAGATTTAAAGGTCAATTTTTTGTACATTTGTTGAGGGAGATGTGCAGTGCGTATCCAACAACATGTTTAACTGGAAGAGCACTCGGTAGTGCACATACCTCCGCCACGTAATGCCTGATCCACGAAAACATATGGGGACAAATACATTTTCATATACTGTATCGTGCTACATATCCTTCTTGGCCATATCTCTCATTGGTGAAGAATCACTTTAAAAATTCTCGTTGCCAGATCCGAATCCGGATCTTCACCAAAATCTAAACCCTTCGTTCTTGTCACACACCAAACCTGTCCACAAAATTTCATCTGGATTACGTTCACAACTTTTTGAGATATCCTGTAGACAAACAAACAGACAGACAGAAAGAAAGGGGGTGGAAACATAACCTCCTTCACCTTCGGTGGCACAGGTAATTATAGGATTCAGATCTTCCAAAATTGAATTATTCTTCCGTGTTACACACCTAACGTGTCCACCAAGTTTTGTCCGAATCCGTCCACAATTTTTGGAGATATCGTGCTACAAATCATTTTGGCCCAATCTCTCGATGATGAAGATTCACTTTAAAAATTCCAGTTGCCGGATCTTCACCAAAATCGAATCAGTTTGCCCTTGTCACACACAAATCTGTCCACAAAATTTCATCCGGATCCATCCCAAGTTTTTGAGATGTCCTGCCCGCAACAAACAACAAACCGACGGAAAGGGGTGAAAACATAACTCCTTTACCTTCGGTGGTGGAGGTAATTATCCGATCCAGATCTGGATCCGGATCTTCACCAAAGATGAAGTAATTCTTCCATGTCACACAGCTAACGTGTCCACCAAGTTTCATCCGAATCCGTCCACAACTTTTTGAGATATTGTGCTATATATCATTTTGGCTCAATCTCTCGATGGTGAAGATTCACTTTAAAAATTCTAGGAGCCGGATCTTCACCAAAATCAAATCAGTTTGTCCTTGTCACACACCAAAACTGTCCACAAAATTTATCGTCCAATCTATCTACAACTTTTTGAGATATCCTATGCACAGACAGACAAACACAACTGAAATTGCTTGTTGAGCAAGGAATTGCAAGAATAACTTTGTCATTCTCCATGATCTCTGAAAAAACAAAAACCTGGAAATCAATTTGGTTCTTATAATTCGATAGTGCAACTGTTTAATGAGTTAGCACTTAGTTTGGTCCTGATCATAACTTGGAAGTCAATCGGACTTGAAATGGCGTTTTTAATCGCAATTTGAAAGTTTTGACCCGACCCCCTGACATTCGACCCCGACCGCTAAGAAGGGTGTTGGTGTGACACCCCAATGAGACATATGGTTGGATGCTGCACATTTTGGATTTGGTTTGAAGTCGATACGACCATTTTAGCGGACGTTATTGCGAAAGTAAGAATTTCGGTTTTTCGGTGACCTTGACCTTGACCTTTGACCCAGATTCACCAAAAACGACAAGTGTCTAAGTTGGACCATGGCCGACGTCTGTATCCAGTTTGGTCATGATCGCTGAAACGGTGTGGCTGCTACAGGGTAAACAAACACACAAACAAACAGACAGACACAGAATGACACACACAACCAACCAACATAATTGCCAAAATCCGAAGGATTCCGGAAATTAACAAACAGACAGAGGGGTGAAAACATAACCTCTTTCACCTTCAGTGGCGGAGGTAAAAAGTGAATTTGAGGAAAACAAAAATTATTTACTTGAAACACTTCCAAAGACTGGTTTTCTTTGACTTAGTGGAGGCTGCTGAAAGCTTTACACCGACGTCTGGCGAACCGGGAGACTTATTCACCGACATCTTCACAACGAGGAGACTCATTCAATCTTCGTTTCCCTGAAAAAGAAGTCCTCTTAATTCCACAATTTAGGACAAATGTGTGAAACCGGATATCATATACATTCTCCATTTCAACAACTGACACTGGAATGACTGCGCCACCAAACATCACGTAAAATTTGCTCGAGACGTATGGACGAGTGATTGCACCATCGATGTTTATTCATCCCTCAGCCAACAGTATCAAACCCCCTGGTGTGTTCCTGTATTTCGTCCACACTCTCAACCATCCTCACTGCAACTGGAGGTGACCATAAGTAAGCTAGAGAGTTAAATGTAATTTAATTTCTAAATCCCGAGATGACTTTTGGGACACCCTGTATGATACAACCAAATACCACCTGTAACTTCACTGATGGAAAGAGTAATAGGGGGAGGGGGGAGAAAGAGGGGGGAGAGAGAGGAGGAGGAAAGGTGGAACAAGGAGAGGGCATTGGGGGGAAGAGTGAGGAGGGGAGAGAGAGAGA
>JAXMNL010000060.1:161961-178412 GCA_035128595.1 Eptatretus atami | reverse complement strand
AAAGCAGTTGTTGCCGTGAACTTTACAAACAAAGATAAATATTTTGATTCATTTGGTGGAAGTGGTGTGCCGTGTATCACTTCCCTCCTCAGGTCTGGGACCGACTGATGCTTACCATTTGCACTCATTCTCGACACACATTCTGTAAACCTGAAAATTTTCTTCTTCTTCTTCATTTTATTCAGCTACCCCTCCTTTTTTATGGGGTGTGGCAGTGGGAAAAGTTGTGGCCCAAGTCTTTCACGAATCGGTTGACAAATCCTTTTGTTGACAAGCAGGAATCTGCAATTTGTTGAGGAAACTGGCGATCACTCGCCGTCTCTTTTCAAGAGATATGATGAGGATTTAAAAGTCCACCAACACCTCTAGTGGTGTCAGATGATCCTCTTACTTCACATCCTTTGGTGGGACGGTGCACACGTTGATGCCTCACCAATCATGCAAAACATCAGGATGACCACAGAGACCATCAACATATGGGTCAAGATCCAAACCCTGGCTATACAACTCAATGCAAGCACACAAAGCCATCCCCCAGCCCGAAAGCTCCACCTACAGTTCAAAATATTAATGGAGCAAAATGTAATTCAAGAACGACAGGGTTGCCTTCATTTTCCATATAGAATTCCATTTCTGTTGCCGGTGTTCATGTTTGACGACATTCTTACTTACACGTTAGTTCATGTCTGACCAGCACTTCGCCTTCTTTTCACTCTCTGTACTTATTCCTAATAAAAGATTTCAAAAGTCAGTTCTTGTCATTTGTGAAATATTTTTCTCCAAAAACATGTATAAAACGTAAGATGAAATAAAATAAATGCATTACTTGAAACGCTTCCAAGACTGTTTTCTTTTCTTCTGGAGCCTGATGACAGCTTCACACCTACGTTGTAAACTGTCTGACGATTCACACCGACGTCTTCACAATAGGAGACTCGTTATCTTTTCTCCCTGAAAAAGAAACAGTCCTCTTCAATCCACAACTGAGACAAACGGTTGAAACCAATATCTATAATATATTCTCCATTCAATAACTGTCACCTTCAATGACCACACAAGCAAACATCATTGTAAAATTTTCGCGAGACGGCACACGAGATGTGCCTCATTGTTAATCCCTCACCAACAATACACAAAGCCTAGTGTGGTCCTGCCTTCCTCAACACTCTCACACCATCCCTTACTACAAGTTGAAGTTTACAATCAGCTTGAGCTTCCACCCCTCAGTAAGTGTTCAGTCTTCATTCACCCTCCTTTCCATAGGATGGACAACAAGCCCCTCTTCCAATCAGTTGGATGATGCTGTGTTCCAGTAGAGCACAGAACTGCTTGCAACGACACCGAGTGCGCATTTCCACCAGCCTAAGAAGTTCAGCATGGATGCCACAGATCCCTTGGAGCTGACCAGTTTCAACCGGTTCACCGCAGCCCGTGTTTCAACAACGAAGTGACCACAGTGATTGCAGGCGTCAGCAAACAGAATTGTGACACCCGACGTCCAAACTCGACAGCTGGATCAGCCTGTTACAAACCCCTCAAATAACCGGCCCACGGCCTTCACTTCAGATCCTCTTCAAGAGCCTACCCCCTCTGCTCCAACTACAGTTTCACCGAGGAGCTGGATGAACGCAATGCGCGAATTCCCCGTAAACAGACGAGAATCACCTTGTCCAACAGGTGATGCTCTACCCCTCACAGATCCTCGCACATAGCCTCCTTGTCCACCTAGCGCCACATACAGTTTTAACGCCTCACTCCCGAACAGCCAGCTCTCCATTCAGCCTGCCAGCGACTCTCGTCAATGGTATCCAGTTCCCTCTGAGGAGACAAAATTCTTCTTTCTCCTTCACCAGCAGTTCCAAGGATTCCCAAGACATCCACCAGCAAACATCAATGATTGGTGGTCTTGAAAGCACTCCACAACTCTTCAGACCCCCAAAAGCACCCAACCCTCAAATCTCCACTCAGCCTGTTCGCAAACTCCTCAGCTACCCTCTCATCCTTGAGCTTGCCAGACATCCAGCCTAGGCTTGGATCAATAAACGCAGCACATTCTCCCGATTAAGGCAGCTTCCAGAATTGCTACAACAAGCCGGTGCGTCAGTATTAGACTGACCACTCCGTAGACCTGCAGTTCTGGATCATTCCTCCAGCGACCATCAACGCATGACATGGTCAATCTCCTTGCCACACCGCCACGTGGAAAACCAAGTCCAGTATGACTGTGCGCCTGGAAACCACTGAACCACCACCCTAAGCATGACTTCTGGCCAAAAGTCAAGAACTTACTATTCTTTCATATTCCTGACCCATGGGACCAACACATGTCGCATAACCATCCCATCATTCCAGTCGATGCATGAATCCACCAACGAGATCATCTCGTCTGGGCACTGACAAACCACAAGACTCAGCAGGCCATAAGAATCGTCCTTCACGTGAGATCACTCGCCTCAGTCGGAAGGACAGAACAGAAATGACACCTTGAGTGACGAATCCTATTCTCATAAACACGTTGGACCGTGTCCTCAATTATATTAGGGTCACTTATTGGACACAGCTACAGCCAACTCTTGAGTAGTAACCATCAGAGCGATGAGACAATAGTCGAACCCCCACCATGATCTCACCGCAATCCGATTCTCCAACCTCAGAGAGTGCTGCCAATACCGATGTCCAAACCTGGAGCTCAGATATAACAGCGACATTATCACCCTCTCTTAAACCGCTGTCACACCTTGACTTTTACCAGCGTATGGCAAGTATCAAAAGTATGTTAAACCTGCGTTCGCTAACTATGATGTTTTTTAAAATTTTGGCGGAAATAACGTGTTGGACGTATGCATAACGTATTAGCTAACGTACATCAGAACGTTTAATCACATAAGATAACTATACCAAACGAATGCTGAGCTTTGTCGGCTTCACAACCTATGCCCCAACGATAGTCTAACTTATTGCATACGCGCAGAGCTATCGCCGACATCACATGCCGTAGGCTTTATAATAGCTGCGCTCGACATTCAAATCATAACCGCACTAGACATCAAGTGTGAAACCGCTGCACACCTTGACGTTTTAGGCCAGCTTATGCTGACGTTATATGAAAAATTGCCAACCAAGCTGTCACACGTCGAATCTGTTAAGGTAATTTTGTATACGTTAAGACATCTGCATATGTCGTAGTACGCTGCATACGTCGTATACGCTGCATACTCATTGTACGCGAGTACGTCGCAAAATTTCAGCATGTGAAAATTTCTACGACTCACGATGACACACGTTCCGCATAGGCTGCTAAGTTGTAGGCACGCTACGCAATCGTTGACACACGTCGACACACTTACTATAATTCCCGAACACGTCAAGTAATGATACGTCAGTTTCCAGACTCCTGTTTTTTTTTCTTCGGTTAGGTTATGATTTAAATTCGTGAGCGTCAGCCTTTTATATTATTATATAAACCGCACTACAAATCGAAAGTGTCAGACATCACCGTCCATACCAAAAAA
Organism: Eptatretus atami; assembly: GCA_035128595.1. NCBI lineage: Eukaryota > Metazoa > Chordata > Myxini > Myxiniformes > Myxinidae > Eptatretus > Eptatretus atami. The sequence continues at coordinate 174,900 of JAXMNL010000060.1, read as the reverse complement.
AATTTTTTTTTAAAAATCAAAAAAAAAAACCAGGGAGTCTGCGAACACTTGACGCTATCCATTACCTTGACGGTTCGGACTTATGATACCTTACAAGTAAACGTGATGCGAACGGTGTCAAACGACGCCGAACGTCCACAACACCGTACTCCATAGGTAAAATAAGTTCGGGTATGCTAAACATTACCTCGACGTTTGTTCGACCTTATGATACCTTACAAGTAACGTGTTCGATGTGTGTCAACGATCGCCATAACGTGCCTACACTTTATGCCAGCATTATGCAAATGTGTGAATCATACGCTGCATACGTCGGAAATTTCAAGCATGGAAAATTGTTCTAACACTCGACAACGAGACGTTTCCAGCGTACTACGACTATGTCAGCGTCTACGAAAAAAAGCCAGCGTACTACGACGTATGCCACGTGCTCTAAAGTATACAACTTACCCATAACGTATCGACGTGTGCCGCATTTTAGCCCCATTGCACCCGTCAGCAACATTGCTAATCGTCAAGTGCGACAGGCCTTTAGGGATAGACATTCCAGGCACCCACCCAAAGACCGCCTCAGGTAAACCCCCAAGAACCCCATCTCGTGAACACACCTCAGCACCACTCCGACACACTCTCTCAATCAGAGCCAGAATGTTACCCGGTTTCCCTCCTATCGTCAAAGATTGTCCTAAGGCTTTGCCCCAATCCGTCATCTGTTGAGCTGACCTGCGAAGGGAAGCTCACAGGAGGTTACTCCCACGGAGGGTTTCAGATTCTTTCGTTTTTGTGTTTTGCGATATGAAGGTTTTACTGGCCGGTCAGTGCAAATCTCCTACCAACCTCCTAATAAAAAGAACCAACAATAGCAGCGAGACGTCGCAACACAGTTGCGGCACTATATATGGATGGCCGTGGCTCACAAGGAGCTCCTCCGCCCCTTTACAGTTTTGTTTTTTAATCCTGCTGCCCCATATCCAAACACCCTCCTCACCAAAAAAGCCTAGGTGGGAACGTTTAGTCGCCACAACCCGGACCATGGAACAGGTTATACAGGTTACATGATACCTGTTTAGCCAATCACAGATCTAGTCTGGCCTACATGACATAGTCTTCCAAACAATATTGTACAAAAACAGTTTTTCGGCCTTATAATGAATGATCTAATCTTTCACACGATCGATATTTTATTCATCTGGTTGAATGGTATTCTGTATCGATTCGTTGCTCAGATCTGTACCTACTCTTATTTTGTGTATTTGGCAGCTTGATAGCTATCTTTTGGGTACAGATTGGAGGCTATGCAGGCCCCGTACCAGTACCACTGTACTCATTTTTCACACGAAAGATGACAGCGAAGTCAACCACACCTGGTGTAATTCACAGCCAATAGGCTAAACTCAGAACCCTAATCCCCAATCCAGCCACCCACACCCACAATCCACACCAGGCTGTTGGACCTACTATGCTATCCATTTCACTTGTACTCGATACATTCCTAAAACCTTAAGTTTCTTCTTCTTCATCTTCATCGGTACCTCTCCCTCTTATGAGTCTCTCGCAGTGGGAAGTCGTGGCGAAATCTTTCATGTATGACAAATCCTTTTTTGACTGTAGAATGTAATCGTAGAACTGAAATAATTGCCACTCTTTCCAGAACATGATGATGTCTTCAACACCCACAAACACTCCACAGTGGCAGATATCCTCTACTCAATCCTTGATGACGATTGCACATATTTGAAGCCTCGCCATTAAGCAATAACACAGGAAAAGACCATTAATAGTGTGCCATTTTAAAGCCATTTCCCTGCTAAGCAGGGTAGCTTTGCACGTCCATTGACAATCATGGTTCCCTTCTTGAGGCAATGTTTTTATGTCCGGATGCCCTTCCTCCGACAACCCTTACGCCTCTTACCGACCGCAGATATGGACACATATTCTAACCGGCACACACCGGACTACACTGGTACTTTCATTCGCCCACCTCGAGGATGACAGCTGATCAACCCCACCTGGTATTAATTCAGGGCCAACAGTGCTCGAACTCAGACCCAGACCCAAGCTAGCCACCCTCACACAAGCCAACACCAGCTTAGGAGACCATTTATATACGAGTCAATATTTCCAACCTGCAATCCAACTTGTACAAAGCACGATAAAAGCAATCCCCCCCCAGCCCGATACTCAAACCGATGTTCAGAAAATTTAAGAAACTAAAGTGATCAATATACGAGACATGTAACTTCAATTTCAAAAGCAATACCCATTTCCGTGCTCGATATTCCCAAGTCAGACATTCTGAAGATATTTCTCTGACTTACGCGCTTATGCTCAGTGTCATACAGCGCTTCCCCTTCTTCTCATGTCTTCTGCACTTTTGCCTAATTGAAAAAGATAAAAAAATCAATTCTTACATTTTGATATATATATAATATATATATATATATATAATGATCAAAAACACAGCAAAAAGTGAATTAGAGAAAAAAAACCATTATTACTGAAACGTTTCCAAAAGACTGGTTTTCTTTGCTTCGTGAGGGTGAGACGCTTCACACCACTCTGGTGAAACAGGTGACTGATTCACCACCGACTCTCACCAAACGAGGACTCTTAATCATCTGTTGGGTCCTGAAAAAACAATCTCTTCAGATGCACAACTTAGGACAAATGTGTTGTAAACGATATCATACACATTCTCCATTTCAAAATGACACCACACTGACCACAAAGAAACTTTCCACATAAAATTTTGGTTCCGAACTACGGACGATGATTGGCCGTCTTTTGTTCATCCCTCACAACAATACCCAAACCCTGATGTTTCCCTCTCTGTTTACTTCACTCCACACTCTCACACCATCCTACTCAAACTGAGGTGACCAGAAGTAAAGCTAGATTCATATAACATCTTATCTGCAAGTCTTCAGAAAAGGACTTGGAAGGTCTTTTTATGCTTGCTTTGTGTTCCGTGAGCACGATCTAGATTTCCGAACGAGCTGGATTTTTCTCAAAGCTCATATTCCCCAATGTAAATTTGCTAATCGAGATGTAAATATTTGCTCCAATACCCATAAATGCAGATAGTGTTCCTATTCCATGTCTGCATTCCTTCAAAACAATAAAATGCAATTAATCAAGTAGCTCCTCGACCACAGAACCGAACATCGTAGATTAACCAATTGTTACCTGCTTTGCTTCAATGAAGGCTAATAAACAGATTAATTTTAATCAGTGTGTTGATTACGGCTATGCATGTGGATTAAATGCCTCCTCAACCTGATTTGACAGTATCATGTATTGTCCATATAAACATTGTCCAAAGCAGTTTTTCATCTGTGCATGATAATGGAACAAATCTTTGCGAACAAAGATCAACATTTGAACGTCTCGTTGAAATGTATTCTTTTATCTCTCTTCCTCAAGTCTGTAGCTGCTTCTTCTCCTCTTCTTCTTCTTCTTGGCTTGGCTGTCGGGTCGCTTATCTGTTGGGCGGGATTGCCCTCGATTCAATGCCCCTTTACCAGTACACTGGTACTCAGTTTGCTGACACGAAAGGATGACAGTGATTTCAACCCCACCTGTAGTAATTCAACAGCCCCCAGAGGCTCAAACTCAGGATCTCAATCCCAACCCAGCCACCCATGGCTAAACAGACACGATGGATGGAACCTACTGTTGCTGCCATTTGCACTTATTCTCGATCGACATTTTAAAAAACCTGAATTTCTCTCTCCACCTCCATCAGCTTCCTCTTTTATATGGGGTCTGACAGTCAGAAAAGTCAGGGCAAAGTCCTTCACTATTGTTGACAAAATCCTTTTGTTGACAAGACAAGGCATTTTAATTTGTTCACTCCATCAACACCCTCAGCTAGTGGAGGACCTCTTACTTCAAATCCTTTTGATGGGATGTGAAACATAAGCCTCCCATTCTAAGCAAACATCAGAATGACCGTTAATGTATGGGTCAAATCCAAGCCAGCAATACAACTCAGTTTGAAGCAAAACAAAGCCAATTCCCCCAGTCTAAACTCCAACCTATGTGGAGAAAATACTCAGTAACAAAATGTGATCGAGCGTATAGACAGGGTAAGCTTCAATTTGTGGAAATTATACCCATTTCTTTTAGATAGTTTCATGTGACGAACATTCTGAAGGGAAGTTTTTCTCTTACATACACGTTATTTTTACGTCATGACCAGCGCTTCTCCTTCTTTCACCTCTTTCTCACTTTTGCCTGATTGAAAAAATATAAAGGCCAATCTTGTACATTTGTTGAGGAGATGCAGTCGTATCCAACAACATGTTTAACTGAGAGCACTCGGGAAGGCACATACCTCCGCCAGCTAATCCGATCACAAAACATATGGGGACAAATACATTTTCATATACTGTATCGTTCTACATATCCTTCTTGGCCATACTCTCAATGGCTGAAAGAATCACTTTTAAAAAATCTCGTTGCCAACCGAATCCGGATCTCACCCAAAATCTTAAACCCTTCTTTGTCACACACCAAACCTTCCACAAAATTTCATCTGATTACGTCACAACTTTTTGAGATATCCGTAGACAAACAAACAGACAGACAGAAATAGGGGTGAAAACATAAAACCGCCTCACCTTCGGTGCGCAGGTAATATAGGATTCAGATCTTCACCAAAATTGAATTATTTTCTTCCGTGTACACACCTAACGTGTCACCCAAGTTTGTCCGAATCTCCACAACCTTTTGAGATATCGTGCTACAAATCATTTTGCCCCAATCTCTCGATGTATGAAATTCACTTTAAAATCCAAATTGCCGATCTTCACCAAAATCGAATCAGTTTGCCCTTGTCACACACCAAAATCTCCTACAAAATTTCATCCGGATCCATCCCCAATTTTAATGTCCTGCCGCAAACAAACAAACAAACCACGAAAGGTGAAAACATAACCTCCTTACCTTCGGTGTGGAGGTAATATCCATCCAATCTATCGATCTTACCAAAGATGATAATTCTTCCATTCACACAGCTAACGTGTCCACCAAGTTTTCATCCGAAATTCCGTCCCACAACTTTTGATATTGTGCTATATATCATTTGCTTCATCTCTCGAGTGAAGATTCAACTTAAAAATTCCAAGTTGCCGATCTTCACCAAAATCGAATCAGTTTGCCTTTAAAACACCAAAACCTGTCCAAACAAAATTTCATACATCCATCCCCAAGTTTTGAATTCCTGCCGCAAACAACAAACAAAACGACGAAAGGGTGAAAACATAACCTCCTTTACCTTCTTGGAGGTAATTATCGATCCAGATCTGGATCGAATCTTCCCAAAGATAAGTCTAATTTCTTCCATGTCACACACTAACTGGTCACCAATTTCAACTCGGAAACCGTCCACAACTTTTGAAAATTGCTATATATCATTTTGCTCAATCTCTCGATGTGAAGATTCACTTAAAAATTTCCATTGCCGGATCTTCACCAAAATCGAATCATTTCCCTGTCACACACCAAATCTGTCCACAAAATTTCATCCGATCCATCAAACCCAAGTTTTTGAGATTCCTGCCCGCAAACAAACAAAACAAACCTACGGAAAGGTGGTGAAAACATAACCTCCTTTACCTTCGTGTGCAGAATTATCCGATCCCAATCTGATCCGATCTTTCACCAAAGATAATAATTCTTCCAGTCACACAAGCTAACTTCCACCAAGTTCATCCCGAATCCTCCACAACTTTTAATAATTGTGCTATATCATCATTTGGCTAATCTCTCGAGGTAAGAATCACTTAAAAAGTCCAGTTGCCATCTTCACGAAAATCTAACATTTGTCCTTGTCACACACCAAAACTGCACAAAACATTCCGGAATCCATCCACAACTTTTGAAATATTCCTGCAGACAAAACAAACAAACAGACACAAACAGAAAAAGTGTGGAAAACATAACCTCTTCACTTCAGGTCGATAATTATCGGATTTCAGATCTTCACTAAAAGATTATTTCTTTCGTATCACACCACCTTAAACGTGTCCACCAATTGTCGAATCCGTCCACAACTTTTGAGATATTGCAATGTATCATTTTGGCCTCAATCTCTCGATGGTGAAGACACTTTTAAAAAATCTAGAGCCGGATCTCACAAAATCAAATTCAGTTTGTCCTTGTCACAACACCAAAAACGTCCACAAAATTTAATCCGAATCATCTACAACTTTTTGAATACCTATGCACAAACAGACAAATAAACAACTAAATGCTTGTTGAGCAAGAATTCCAGAATAACTTTTGTCATATCTCCATATCTCTGAAAAAAACAAAAAACTGGAAATCATTTGGTTCTATAATCACTAGTCAACGTTTAATGATTTATAGCACTAGTTTCGAGATCATAACTTGAATCATCGCGACTTGAAATGCGCGTTTTAATCGCAATTGAAAGTTTTGACCCTCCCCCTGACATCACCCGACCCTAGAAGGTGTTGTGACACCCCAATAACAATATGGGATGCTGCACATTTTGATTTAGTTTGAAAGTCGATACGACCATTTTAGCGACTTATTGCGAAATAAGAATTTCGTTTTTCGGTGCCCCTTACCTGGACCTTTACCCCAGATTCACCAAAAACGACAAGTGTCTAAGTGGACCATGGCCCACTCTATCCAGTTTGCATGATCGCTAAACTTGGCTGCTACAGTAAACAAACCACAAACAACAACAGACACGAATGACACACAACAACCCAACAACATAAATTGCCAAAATCCGAAGGATTCCGAATTAAACAAACAGACAGAGTGAAAACATAACCTCTTTCACCTCAGTGGCGGATGTAAAAATGTAAATTTAGGAAAACAAAAAATATTTACTTGAAACGGCTTCCAAAGACCTGAGTTTCTTTGACTTGTGGAGGCTGCTGAAAGCTTGTTACACCACTCTGGCGAAACCGGGAGCTTATTCACACCACATCTTCACAACGAGAGACTCAGTCATCTTCGTTTCCCTGAAAAAGAAGTCCTCTTTAATTCCACAAATTTAGACAAATGTGTGAAACCGATATCATACAATTCTCCATTTCAACAACTAGACACTGAAATGACTGCGCCACCCAAACATACGTAAAATTTGCTCGGGACTATGGACGAGTGATTGCACCATCTATTTTATTCATCCCTCAGCCAACCCAATATCAAACCCCCTGGTGTGTCCTATTCGTCCAACACTCTCAACCATCCTCACGCAACTGGAGGTACCATTAACAGTAAGCTGAGATAAATTAATTAATTCTTTAAATCCCGAAACTTTGGACACCCTGTATGATACAACCAAATACCACCTGTAAACTTCACTATGAAAAGTAAAGAGGGAGCAAAGAGAGAGAAGAGAGCGAAATGGTGAACAAGAGAGGCAATGGGGGAAAGTGAGGAGGAAAGGAGAAGGAGAAACTAGGTGGGGGGATGAGGAAGAAGCAGGAGTAGGAGAAAGCAGGAAGGAGGGAGACCGAGTAAAGGGGAGTGGGAAAAACACCTCACTGCATGCCACAATACACTATGAGGATGTTGGGGAGCGAGTAGGGCGAGAAAAAAGACAAAGGAGAAGAGATGGAAGAAGAAGCAGGAGAAGGAAAGATGGGAGAGAGAGGAGGAGGAGAGAGAAAGGGAAAAAAGAAGAGAGAAGAGAGAGATGAGAGATGAAGGAGAGAAGAAAGAAAGAGAGAAGAAAAAGGAAAGAGAGAGAGGGGGGGGGGGGAGAGAGAAAGAGAAAGATGAGAAAAAAAGAGAAAGAGAGAGGAAGAGAGAGAGAGAACGAGGAACAGAGAGAGGAAGAAGAAAGGGGGGGAGAAAAGGAGAGAGAGGGAGAAGAGGGAGGAAGAGAGAGCGGAGAGAGAGAGAGAGAGAGAAAGAGAAAGAAGAGAAGAGAGAGAAGAGAGAGAAACAAGAAAGAGCAGAGATAAGAAAGAGAGGAACGAGAGAGAAGAGAGAGAAGAGAGAGAAAAGAAGAGAAGAGAGAGCAGACGAGAAGAGAGAAGAGAGAGAGAGAGACTTTACTCTTGACTTTTCTTCTTCTTATGCAAGAATTCGTACAGCATCAAAAAAAACAACAGGAAAGGAAGGTAATAAAAGAAGAATATTAAATTTATAAATTGATGTCAGAGCACCACCAACCATGCAGAAGCACCACCAACCAGCAGAGCACCACCAACCATTCAGAGCACCACCAACCCATTTCAGAGGGCACCACCAAGCCATGTCAGAGCCACCACAACCATCTTACATAAGATTGCTTCGCACACCACGTTTTTAAATAAAACGATGTGGAATTTCAAACTCAAAAAAAAACACGCGAGGTTACCAATCTTTAAAAATAGTTAAAACTCATCAGCTAAAACGTCATGTCTGCAGTTCGTTTCCTCGTAAATTATATGGCAATGCCTCAAGACACAAAAAAAGTTTGCTAAAAGACATTCATTTTACATTATACAAGACATGAAAACCAAAATACAAAAACACAATGTATAAAAGTCAAACCGAGCCCCCGATCACACGCTACATAATTCCAAAAAGCCGAGCCAACCGTTAACATTCAATAAATGTAAAAATGTCTCCGGTGTCCAAAAGGCACAATTCCGAGTTTCATGACATATACGGGCTGGACAGATGTTACAAGCAGGATTTTGGTGCGCTGATACCACGTTGTAGATCGCCTAGCGCGTGACAATCGTTCTTTATACGATCACCTGCCATTTTAATTGTTGTGAAACGTTAGCTTGAAGCACCGTCGTCAATAGCTTGTGCTCTGGCAGTTGCCAGAAAAAGGTGAGAAACATAGATGAACACTGAGATTTCTCCATCTGTAAAAAACCTAAAAACTTTGAATAAAATAAAGATTGGAAAAGACGTCGATAAAATAGGCATCTTCTATTCTGTGGTCCCATTTTAACCCGCGTGCTTAAAAGTCCATAAAATCACAGATAGAAAAATCTGCCATAAACTTCTGATCGGACCCTCACACTTGTGCCACGCAATATCACATCTGGCGCCATCTAGTTACAAGGGGTCCTGAGTGTTTCTCTGTGATGCCGACATCATAAACTTTTGGCAAAATATCTGCTCACTACATACCCATCAAGAAAGAATTTTAAAATATTGTTCATTTGAAAAACATCTGAAGGGATAAGCACTGGAATCACGCCAAAAAAAACAACTGCTCACCTCCAGCATGCTTCAGTTTAAAAAACAGAGGGATCGATGTCATATCCACGCCTTCTTATCAAGGAGAAAAAAGCCTCGTCACCATAGCCAAGTTTTTCCCAGCTTGCTTAAGCAAGCATGGTCAAAGCTATTCCATGACCTCGATATAGAAGCCTTCTACTAAATGAGGCGAAAACCCTCACTCTTCTCTCACAACTATTGCCCTGATCACCTTCTGCAGCAGCAGGCTTAGTAATTCCTGTCCGAGCCAGTGCTTTCCCCCCCAGAAAAAATCTACAAAAAGCTAAATTTTTTAAGATAAAAACTGCCTGCAGTGCCCTTGAAAAACATGCCAAGCATTAGCCGCAAATTATAATACAGAGTACGACCCCGTAGGAAAGTGCCTCAAAAACCCTCCATTTTATCAACGCTCTCATTTTCATAACAGCGATTCCCAGTTTTTAAATAAAATCTTGAGTTCAAGAAAGACACCGAGGTAGCTATTCCTTCATTGGTCCATTCAAGCTGCCCTGGTAGGTTGAGGGATTCATTTCCGATTGTGACCTAAGTAAAAAGCTTCTCTTTTCCAAATAACTTTAGCTCGAGCGAGCCAAGTCTAAAACCTTGACAGACTCAAACCAAAGTACTGAACATCTCATCTGATGTGCACAATTGCGCAAATCATTCGCATAAGCAATGCTCTTACGGATTTTCTAGTCGTCAAGATAAAAAACCCTAGCCGTACGTAAACGATTGTTAAATGTTCAATTATAGGAGTTATAGAAGGCCCCAAAGGGCACCCGACGAATACCCCTTTTGTGACAGTGAAGCGACTAAGATGTTATTACTTGAGCAACAAAATATTATTATACAAAAGATTTAATATAACAAAAAAATTTTCTTAAAACCAAACCCCCGTAAAACAGCAAAGAGATAAGAGATGATCAATCGTTCGAAAAGCTTTTTCTTGGTCCTAAAAACACTAGACCAACATCCTATGTTCAGCAATACAAAATGTCATCATTCACGTACAATAAAAATCTATCATGTATTGTCCTTTTAGGATGCAATAAGATGATCGGGGTAATACCAATCTCCCCAATCAACGGTTGAAGGCGTGGCAAGAACTTTTGAGAAAATCTGGTAGCTCCGTACAGAGGAGCGAAAATGACGCCAATTTTTAAGTGCTGGAGGTCTCCTTTCTTAGTATAATCAAGTGGCCCTTGCGGACAGCGATGTAGCAAGCCAAATTGTAGGCACAATAAAGAGGTCAAGTCCAACTCGCATCCCAACAAATCCAGAAGGCTGTGTAAAACTCGCAGGATTACCATCCAAGTCCAAAGCTTACCTGTGGTTTCTCTTTTAGCGCTTCCAAAGCAAAGAAAAAATTTGCGAAGGAATACAAAGAGCGTAGTTCTCCATCGCAGCCTAATGTAGAGGCCCTCTGCTTGTTTGCACAGAGTTTCAGCAAGAGCGGCTTTCTTCGTTGCTATTAGAGAAACACCTTTCAGCACTGGGAGTTGGAAGCATGACTGAGAGACAATATTTCTTTGCAATTAGAAGATGCAGCGCGGATTATTCTTTTACAAAAGAGCTTTATTGCTGACAAAGTTCTTAATTTGGCCTTCGCATTGTCCCACCATTGTGTGAGCAGATAGGAAGTGATTCCGTCGTAGAAAACTCCCCAAAAGTTCGAAAGCGACAGAAAAGCGTCATCTGCGAAACCAATTAACGATTCCAATGGCAGTGCCGATTTTCGAGCCGGGAAAGAATGAAGAACCAACCATGTGTGGTCCGAAAAACCACCTCGATGTTCAACATGTCTATGACATCTTAAAAGATCATTTATTAATGTAAAAGCTGCTCTACCTGCCAAAGAGATAGCGCCATGCACATCGGCACCACGTTATGGCCTGAGATGGTCGGAGTCTCCATACATCCACAAGAGGATTTAACAATGCTCTCATTAAGGTTTGTACCTGAGGGTGGGCTCTTCTCCATTACGGTTCAAGGGTTGATAACAATGTGCATTTTAAATCCCCACACAACAAAACAAGACCATCAAAAATCAACGTGTATAGAGGAACATTTCGAACTTGTGAAAAATCTAATTCTTTCCATTCTCACAGGTGAGTATACATTTATTTAAAAGTTGTTATAGACCATTATAAAGAATTAACTGAAGCTAAATCCCTTTAATAAATCTCATAAAATACCATTTCAGACATAGAGAAGGATTAAGTAAAAAACCACTCCCACACTAGGACAGGTCAACTACTAAAGAACCATTCTTCATGTTGCGAAGTCCATTCCTCATCACGAGGAGCTGACATCTGTCTCTTGGCAAAAGAACAACATCAAAATGTTTTTGCTCGCCAAGCAACTTTACCTGAGCTTTACCCAGGGGTGAACGTCCCCCCATTTATTATTTAAAGCTTACAAATAGAGTAAGGTCATCGTGTAGGAGGAAATGTTTGTCATAGAAAGTTAGTTGTGCTTTAGCGCCTCCGAGCTTTCAAACACACTTCCTAGCGATAAAACTTAGTGATCAGTCACAGCAAGTGTCAGCCTGAAGAGAACGTTTTGAGAGTTTACAAAGCCAACATTTGGAAGAAGTTAAGTTTTAACGTTTTTCTTTCGAAAAATGTCCTGAGAACTTTTAGATTCCATGGCGATACTATCATCATCACCTCCAGTTCCTTAACTAGCTGTCATTCCCAGACTCGCTACCAGCACTAGAGCAAGCGACGACCCCATCGATTCATAATCCATGGCTTTATTTTTATCCCACCACACGAAGCATGCTCTTACAACGGAATATCGTCTTCTACTAAAAGGTACTGTTGCACACGAGTTTTTAAAAACCGAACAAGCGATTTAACGTTTTTAACATCGGAGGCTTCGCACTTCCCTCTGGCTGCCACTCTTCTGCCCCATACCTCAGACACTTCTTCGTCAGCAGGCGCGACAGAGCAGTTTATGGTTTTAGTTCAGTCCGGAGTGTGTGACACAACAAATCTCGGCGTTGCGCTCGTCCTGTTCATGAAGGATGGAACGGAAAGTGTCTTCGCCTCCGTTTCACCTAAAACACACTGAACCGATTCTTCAGCAGAAGACAGCGCGAAGCTTCTTCTTCTTCTTCTTCGGCTGCTCCCGTTAGGTCCCACGCGGATCATCCGATGAGCCGCATATATTTCACATGTTTACCCGATGCCCCCTGACGCAACCCTGGTCGCCTTTAGACACAGGATATGGACACCTATTTTGTAGTTACCATATATTACATATAGGGTACACCGTGGTACAACCGGATAACAGCCGCCCAGGATTACTGGACGTCAGATGTTGCAGCCGTCGGGGAAGATGACAGGCTGAGTCAACCCCGCTGGGTTATTGAATTCAGTGGCCGAACGGGGCTTGAAATCAGATTCTTGACCCAACCGCGCCCTAACCACTGCCCAACAACCAGCTAAAAGCTGCGAAGCTTCTGTTTCTAAAAAGAAACATACGTTCATCGACGGCGTATCTTTTTCGAACAGCTCGACCTGTGGTGTCCTCCTTCTGCGTTCCTCTTTCATAACTCCTCTTGGAGACACTAATAAAGACCCGCTCATCAGGCTGAAATTATGATTCCACGCTCGAAAATGAAGCTATCTGCAGCCCCACGCTCCATTATTATGTACTAAATCACAGTCTGTTCTGTCCTCTAATGTGCCACTAGAATCGGCGTCCCTGACTAATCTCTCTCTT